>APFE030118660.1:90059-117529 GCA_000404065.3 Pinus taeda | reverse complement strand
AAAGAATTGAATCGAATGTGATCTTTTCCTCCTTTTCCTCCCTTAATATAACTCCAAATGACTTTTGGGTGATCCAAGTGACTTTTGGGTGATCCCTAAATACAATGGCTGAAATAGATTTAGATCAATGGCTGAGATTAAATGTACATTTAAATCTCACTTTCTATTTTTTAATTCACCCACTTTAATAAAGACCCACTTAGTCATTTATTTCCAAAGTCACTTTTCCTTTCTAATTTTTCATTGACTTTATAAAAGTCACTTTAAAATTAAACTTAGTAACTTTATCACTTAAAGTCACTTTTAAATTAGATTTTAACTTTATAAAAATTATAAAGTCACTTTAGGAGAAAAATTAAAATCTTTTGGACACTTTTCCCTAGGCCAAAGATCAAAGCCTAAGGGGAACCCCCTGTCCTCCGGTACCAAATTTCAACACCTTTCAGAGAATCTCGTGCTCCACAGCCGCTCCAAGCATATTGATATCAGGTACCACTTTATCCAGTATATGGTACAACAGGGAGCAATAAGGCTCCAACACATCACGATTGATGAGTAGGTTATTGACATCCTCACAAAGCCCTTGGGGAAGGTCAAATTCTTAACCTTCCGAGAGAGACTTGGAGTCGTGGAAGGCTACTCCCATGAGGGTCCCACTTGCGTGAGACATTGAACTCTAGGAGCTCCTGGGGGCCTAGGGTACTTCTTGGAGCTATGTACGACCATAGGGTGAGTGGTTCACCTTCCCCTGTGAGTATATATCCAAGTGGCAGATGTCACATAGGGGGAGTGGTTCACCTTACCCTATGATGGTTGACATGTGAGTAGGGTGAGTGGTTCACCTTCCCCTATGATTGATATATGCATAGGATGAGTGGTTCACCTTCTCCCATGGATGCCTTAGCATACATCCTACCCATGTAGTCTGGGACTCTTGGGAAGTACCTCTCATTTGGCCAATGAGTTGGGAAAAGAGGATAGGGACCATAGCACTACAGATGGATGCATCGTGTACTGTCATACTCCCTGTGTTTAGGATGCATGATGTTCAACAACTTGATCTGGGATCAAGTCAGATTGGGGTTCCCCCCTGGTTATGTACACTGACTTTGATCAGTAGAGAGTAGCAAGGTCTTGTGACTTACTCTCGATCGATTCATCTTGTTATCTATATCAGTGTTCAACAGAGTTGAGACGAGATGCAGACATTATAGATGATGACAGGATCGTATGATCAAATATTGGCAGGTGGAATTCTCCCTAGTTGAGACTCGAGAGGGAGTGTTAAAGTTCACAACTAGGGCCAAATTCCATTTTGGGCATCTCATTTGATGGAAATAATTAGTGCATTGAATTCCACTTTTCAAGAGGATCAAAATCGACCTAAAGATCACTAAATTTGGACAAGGAGAAATGTGGTTTTGGAGTGAAGCCCCCACATGTGTAAATTATCAAGGTCAGCCACATCATCAAGTAGGCTCATGAAGCCCAACAGACATGTCTTTTGACCCTCATCAATTAATATAAATAAGAGAGACCTCCCACCTCATTTGGCACCTCATCAACTCACACATTCTTCTCTCTCCTCATTTGATTGGTTTGTACACCTATTGGGCAGTTGTACTTTTCACACGTGTGGCAGAAAGGAGATTGAATTTCAAGAGGCCGAAAATTTGAAGCTTTTCTGCAGTTTGACCAACATTGACCAGCTTTGACTTCATGGTCAGAATTTCAGTTTGATCTTTTGGGCATCTTTCTATTTGGGCAAGTTGTATTATTTGGCATAGAAACCAAGAATTTTTGGGCACTTTGACCTGCATTCACTGCAGGCATGTTTGACTACAGGGGTGACTTCAGGCTAACCAAGTTTGACTATTGATCCGTAGACTATTTTGGGTTAACTTTGACGAACAAGAGGGGTTGAGTTCCTCTCTCCTTTGACCAAGCTCTTTTTGAAGGATTTCACCAAAATTTCACTATTGTTGACTTTCTAGTTAGTGCTAATTTGATTGTTGTTTACTAGAAGCAGAAAATTGCAGATTTGACAGGATTGTTTTGGACAGTGATTTGGCAAGTCAATTTTGACTTTGACTTTATATTATTGTACTCTCTCTCTCCACTAAACTTTGATATTTATAATAAGAAGAATTGATCAAGAGTTTCCCCATCTTGGGGTTTTCCCTGGCATTAGCCAAATTCTAGGGTTCTCTTGTCTTGGCTTGTCTTTTGCAGTTTATTTTCTATGTTCTTTCTACAGTTACTATCAATGTGATCAATGGTTTATGTGATTGGAAATTAAGTGGAAACTGTCATTAGGCTAATAAAAGGACATTGAAATAATTGTTGCAAGCATAGAACATACCATTGTTATCTAAAATTAACAATAGATAGATGATGTTATGGGAAGCGATTGATAGTCAGTGGACAGGGATGCTTCATCGACCCATTCCTGCAATAGCACTCTTTCTCAACCCCGCATTTTCATACAAATGCGGCTTTGATTTTGATGGCAAGGTGATGGAAGCGCTTCATTCCTGTATTCATAGGATGGTACATGATCCTGAGCTTTGTAGCAAAATCAATCGCGAGATACAGTTTTATCGGGATTGTGTTGGCCTATTTGGCTTTGATGATGCTATTCAAAAGAGGGCACTCTATATGCCACATAAGTGACAAGTCATGATTCATTAGAATTTACTAATTTATAATTCTAGATTTTTTAACTTCAATATGTTTTATTTGAAAGTTAAATTATGTTTTAACTTTTTTCTTTCTTTATTTTGATGTAGATATTTGGTGGTGAAGCTATGGTGCAAGGGCACCAAATTTGCATAAATTGGCCATAAGAATCCTGAGTCAAACCTATAGCCCTTCAGGGTGTGAGTGCAATTGGAGTGTATTTGAGAAAATACACTCAAAAAAGCACAACATGTATAACTTTGAGCTTTAGCCTTCAATTGAGAAATTACGTTTATTGTAATTTTAATTTATGACCCTCAAGTGTCAAGAGTCAAGACTCATTAGTTTTTTTGACACTCTTAGAAGTTGAAGTTCTCACGCCTCAATGATTTAGCGTATGTGCGTTATAATCTCCAACTTCGAGTGAAGCAAATAAAGAAACCAATGGATCCAGATGCCATTTCCCTAGACAATATTGATGTATTGTCTCAATGGAGAGTGGAGTCTGAGGTGCCCATCTTGGAGGAGTCACCTACATGGTTAGAGGAGGAACTATTAGTATAAGGGCAACAAGAGGAGGACTTGGGGCAACAACAGCAATAGCAGGAGGAGGAAGAGGAGGAGGAGGAGACTGTGGGAAAGTCAGCATCAGCACCATCTGCTACAAATATAGGAGAGCACAGCGCCATACCCAACAGTCATTATTTGACATTAGGTGTAGGGTCAAGGCGTTCTACTGCTAGGGCAAGCCTGAAAACAGCTCGTCATGATTTCCCATAAAAGGTGGCGAGGGCACTGATCTCAGATAGCTAGTTGCTAGTTTTATTTGTTTTGCTACATATAACTCATGATGATAAGATACATTTATATATGTGATGTTATTTTGTATTGGTTCTCCACATTTGAGTCCTTAATTGGACAATTATCAAGGATCAACAGCATTTGGTATCGCCTTTAATGTATCATTTTTACTTTACATCCACTACATCATATATATGAGTGCTTTCTTCATATTTATGTGCCAATGTGTTTATTTCATGTTGTTAGTGCTTTATATGCTTAAAAATCTAATTTAAAAAATGTATTATGCATTTTTATGTTTGTTGATATTTTGCAGATATTGTCGTTGATATTGACGAAAAGTTGTTTTCAAGATCCTCGCTGATATGTTGCCGATACCGATATTATCAACATTGACCTAGAGGAGGAAGTTGCTTGCGGGACTTTTCAGGGAAAGTATGAAGCCCATTATGATCCACTGTGACAATTAGAGCTGCATTAAGTTCTCTAAGAATCTAGTGTTTCATGATCACTCCAAGCATGTCGAGATCAAGTATCATCATCTTAGGGACTGTGTACAAAAAGGGATAGTGAAGCTACCGTACATTCCAATAGACGAGCGGGTTGCGGATATCTTAACGAAGGCCTTAGTTAAAGGCAAGTTCATGTTTTTCAAAGATAAGTGAGGAGTTGTACAAAATCCCTTCCTCTCTAAGAGGGAGTAATGAAAATGTATCGATGGAAGGCCTTCTGACTTGTGCCTTAGCCAGTGAAGACCTCGACTTAGTCTTTCTCTTGCATGATTACAAGTTCATGAGATAGACTTCAGTTTCATTGAGTTGCTTTCCAGTTTACTAGAATGGTCATCAAGTTTGCATGTGTATTGTTCGAGCTTCAGTTCATTGGAGTCTTCTTTAGTTAGACTATAGGATGAAGTGGCAGTGACAAGTTCAATTAGAGCGAGTTAAGACTTTAGTGTTGATTGGAGAGAGAGAACGAGTTGAGCTCTCAATTAACTCGCAATCACAACTAGAGGAAATCAGGAGGAGCTCGAGTTAGTTAACTAAGAGCTAGTCCAAGTGTAACTAGGACTTGCTCCAGTTAACTAGCAAAAGAAACTCATGACACTAGTGTCAACTGATATTCGACTAAGGCCTCCTTGCATGCATCAATTTTATCTATAAAGAGAAGGACGAAGGCACAAGATCATATAGATCATTATTTGTGTGCGGAGTGCGCATAATTGAGGAGAAATAGTGCGCATAGATTTAGGGGCCCAAGCGCGCAAGGACTTAGGAGCCAAGTGCACAAGGATTGTGGAGCTAGAAGTGTGCAAGGATTTAGGAGCAAGGGATTAGGATTCATAGAGCAGGTCGAGACTATCTTCAGCAGAGATCAATTATGCATGGTCGAGATCAAGCAAGCAGATATCAATTGTAGAGTTGAGATTTTAGTGAGGAGAGCCTAGCACTTTCTCAGTGGCAAATTATTGGTTGGAGTAGCAACGTGAATTGTAATAGATCCATTTGCTCAAAGAACAATCAATAAAATACCACAACAAAGAAAGCTATTTTTCCCCTTTGGGTTTCCTAGGTAAAACACACGTGTCAATTTTGTGTGCATGAGTTTTTTATCTCAATTATATTCTATTGCATGTTGAAAGTTGAGAAACTTTTTATCTTGGTGAAAGTAAATTTGGTTTCAATTTTCAATTGCCTCGTTTTTAGTTGCTTCATCTAAGTACTTGCAAGGTTTCAAGAAAATTAGCACTTCCTTCCCTTGATTTGAAGAACCAACATCTTTCTTCTTCCCTTTTGATCCTTTTGTGGTCCTCCTTTCTTACCTCCCCTCCTCACCTTCCAAAAGAGGGCTATGTTCTAGATCTCCTCCACACTAGCTAAAATTGTCTCTAGCCTTGTCTCTTTGGAATGAAATAATCCCAAAGCTTCACAAAGGTGGGAAGCTTCTCACATGCGTAGACACCCCAAACAAGGGTGCTAAAGTGAAAAAACCAGTTCAAGCTATGCACATCAACTCCTCATCCTCAACATTCATCGTGACAACAACAAGTTGATCTCTCGACTCAATGATCTTCATCAAATAGCTAGCCATCATGTCTATGTCTCTCATGTGTGGTGGTGAGCTTGCTCCTTGAGAGAGAAATATTCACACTAATACAAAGCAATCAATTCATCATGCATATCCTTGGCCAACTTCTTTATCACGTGAGGGATAAAGTGGTATTCCACAAAATCAAGAATGTTTCTCCTCTTCAGAAGCTTTCTTGTTATGTTCGACTAACTACATGCAATTAGTAGGAGTTGTAACCCTTGCTTGGCTAAAACTCCAAAGGCTGACCTCAATGCATCATGCATATCCTTGGCTAACTTCTTCTTTATCACGTGAGGGATAAAGTGGTACTCCACAAAATCAAGAATGATTCTCTTCTCTTCAGAAGCTTTTTTGTTATGTTCAACTAACTACATGCGATTAGTAGGAGTTGTAACCT
The DNA here is from genome assembly GCA_000404065.3 of Pinus taeda. Lineage (NCBI taxonomy): Eukaryota > Viridiplantae > Streptophyta > Pinopsida > Pinales > Pinaceae > Pinus > Pinus taeda. The sequence goes on along the minus strand of APFE030118660.1, from coordinate 111,561 downwards.
TTGCTTGGCCAAATTCCCAAAGGGTGACCTCCTCCAACAACATTTGTGGTTTGCACTTCCAAATTGCAAAGTCGAAAACACCTTCTAATTGGTCACAGTCTTTGAGACCAAAATTAGTCATTCCTATAACTTTTGTACACACCTTAAACAAAGAGATCTATTGAAAATATAAAATGCAAAACCAAAAAAAACAAACCAACGCCATATCACAAGTGTAGATGCTTCTCGTATGCATAAACAACACTCCAATCACTGGAGTCTCATAGGTAGCTCGCCCATGGGTCCTAGTGTGTAACATACTTGACCCCAAGGTCACCTTATGGAGGTGGGATAACCAAAAAAAAAAACTTTGGACTATCTCAAATCTTCTTGCTAAGGTCACCATCATCTTCTACTTGTCAAAAGCTTTCCAACAACAAAAATTTTACTTCATTTTGAGCTATGTGCACAAGTTATGGCCCTCAAAAGAATTTCCAGTTTATGCCATCTCAACATCCATATAGCTATCATGTGGCAGTCCTTGCATCCATGCAACTAACACATGGCAGACACATGGCAATATTGTGCCCACATGTCACCACCATACTTATGCCACATCCGCAAGTCAAACACGTGGAATACCAAGTTAACATCCGGAATTGGGTATTTTGTTTCATCCACTTTATTTAAAAGTGGTTGAACTTTCAAATATCCAAAACAATTGTCACAAGAAAGTTCCAAATAAATCCCATTAAACAAAGAGTCATATCTAGATATATGGACTTTTGAATATCTGAAATCTACTAATTCGGATAATCTCAAAATCCCCTTTTTAATAAAAGAGTCGGATCTATGCCCACGGGGCTTTGGATTGACGGTGATTGGGTGCGCTGTTAAGGCACTCCTTGCGATAGGTCACCGGTTCAAATCCCCCGTGGGTACTTAGGTTAGTCTTAACGTAAAAAAAAAAAAAAAAAAAAGAGTCGGATCTATGGATTCCAACTTATCACCATATCATCCTCCTTGTCAGCTCCACGTCATCGTCCATGTCAAACCCACGTCATCCTCCTTGCACATCCTGTCCAGATATCCATGTTATTCGGTATTTATTATTTAAAAAACCCATTTAAATAAAATTTTGAATTACAGAGGACACAACCTCAACCGCCACATCAACATGATCACACCTCAAAGCCATGTTGGCATGCTACATCACCGATGACATGTTAGCTACCACATGGACCACCTCATTGTCTATCACAATAGCATCTAGATCTAGAATTTTCCAAAAGGTGTATTTTCAAGAAGTTCTGAACTCACACTTTTGGATCCGAATTCTATTAGCCGATAGGAAAGGTTCCGAAAATCAACAAAAAGAGAAACTACCAAATTTTGGATCTTCCAAATCCATCCAGATTTCATCTGGCAATGGGAAAAATTCTCAGAAATCGACAAATGGGGCACATTTACAAGATTTACAAGGACCCAAATGTCTAGCTATCCTAGACATTCGCTCATCGCTGGATTCTCTGCACCTTGGACCCTTTTTAGCCAAGTCAATAGTCATGGCCCCCCTGCCGGCCCATGTGACCAGGGGGCTAGGGCTAAAACTCCCATCCCAAAATTTCCAAAAATTGCAAACTTCCGACTTGAATTTTCAGTCATTCTTCAAGTGATTGTTTTCAATCCCAAATTCCCACGGGGGCATGCACTTTCCAAATTCCTTTAAGGTCAATGGCTCCTACTTAGCTTAATCAAGCATCCAAATTCATAAGATTAAGCCATCATCCAGATAGCTTTTATGAGGCAATATAACGCCACATGCCACTTATCCAATCTACCTAATTGAGTGATACTTCTCACTCATTCTCAATCAGACAAACATAGGGTTTCAAGCCCATTTCAGTTATAACTGGAGAGACCAACACTACGATTGATTCCTTGAGGAAATAATATCATCATAGAGCTCTTATTAGCTAGATATTCTTTCATACATAAATATAAATATACCTCATTTATTTATGAAAATCAAAGGCTCTTGCAAGATGTGTAAACAATTTTTGGAAAAGTTCCATAACTGAACCAACTCAAGCATTTATTACAGCCCATAAAAGGTTTCCATTCAAGGAAAATCTCCATGAGTTCCCATAGCAAAGGGCATTACATAACTATTCAATCACAAGTCGTTCCCATAGGGATTCTTGTCAATCACATCCAATTAATAGGCTATGCAAACCCAATTAAGTCTCAACCAATTATAGCAATTTTCACAAGTTTATGAGAGAACTCTTTAACCTTTAAGTTCAAATGTTCTATGAAGACTCCTTCCACTAATTCTTCACTCTAAGATTTAGGCATCTACTCATACATTAGAGGTCCACTACATCAATGGAACTCGCTACTCGTGCAGCAAATTTAAGGCATCCTTTGCCCATATAGAGAATAGGCAAGCATAAGCATACAAAATACATAACAACATGAATGCTCATAAATATACAAAGCATTAATCATAATGACTCACAAAAGATATCCATGCATGGAACATAAAATTATACACATATGAAGCATTTAAACATTGGATTAGAACACTTATATCCTATAGAGATCCACCAACCGACAACATACTTGCAACGTTCCACCCAACAATAAAACACTCCTCCATAACTCTCAACAGTGGGTCACTCCTGCGTTGGGGCTTTAACTCCATGAGGAAAAAAGGCTCACCTAGAGTCATTATGCAATAAGGCAAAAAGTAACATACAAGTACTAGGCCAGGTGACAACTCTAGCATCCTCCCTAACTATAGCCCCACATCCCCCACCCCACACAACCTAAGAGAGTGGACCCCTTCTCTACTCCTGCAATCTATCAAGTTGTGCCACTACTCCTCTTCAGCTTCAAGTGAAAAACAAACAGGAAGTCTCAAATATCTGCAACTCCTAAAGCTCCAACTACCCTCACCTCAGGCACCCTAATCCAACCTCATACTAAGCAAAATTTCGCCCAACAAATTCACCCTTCACCTCCAACCTTACCTAAGACAAACAAGATGAACTGATCATACAATTCACTAAGCACACTAGCCCCACCAATTCCCCCCTCCAATGGCTAGTCTCAACATATTCCACAAGGAACTAGCAAACTGATAAAGAAACCCACAAGGTACTCCAAGCAATGGTGGTCAATGGTACGAGGCACTTTCACCATAATGGGAAACCCAACTTATATGTGAATGTGCTCACTTTGGGTTACATTTATGAATATTTAATTATTAGCTTGGCTTAAGAACCATGTGATGGTTCCACCCTCACCTTTCCCTCTTATAAAAATCTAGCCCGGCAAACTCCTTTTGTCTGGTGGTCTACAATCGTGGTATATTTTATCATGCATGTGATATTAAAACATTAGGCTCATGGGCCTTTTGCACATACACACAGAACCTTAATCACACGAGCACTTTGGCCTTAAAACAAGTAAACATAGGCATGAAAGCCCAAAACAATATATACACATGAGCATATAAGCCCATCATAACCCAACTCACTAGCCTAATAATAAGATTTATGAATACATAAAAAGGGGTCATCTCAGGGGTTTTACATAGTGCTTATATCAAAGCATACACCAACTTCAATCGATAAGATTGGGGCATCACTCCCATTGAAATCCTCCAATAATTCCTTCACACAAGGAGCATCCCACTTCATACCTAGATCCTTGAAGATTTCAAATGCAAAGCTATGATACAATATTAAATTTGTATGACATGATAATCAAATCTACCTCAAAGATACAATCCTAAACACATATCCAAAACCCAATAAACTCCTATCAAAATGATGAAATATAATTGCTAGACCTGCACACACATAAGTCTAAAAATACAATAACAAGTACAAATCTACAACACTCAATCACATCTAACTTTTATTAACTAATTAAAATCAAAAATTACAATCCAATAGCTCAAAACCCAAATTGTCTAACTATCCCAATGGTGCACCCTAAAACCCTTCTATGGAATTGGAAACAAAAGGAAAATACAATAATCTAATTACATGTAGCCCACGGGGGGGAAGCTCAATTGGCAATCACTGTGTTATGAAGTATTATGTAAAACAAGAAATTCAAGGTTCAGATCCCCCATGGATCAAGCCAACCAAAAAAAAAATATATAATCACATGCAAAAGTGCCCCAATTGATGAAGTAAAAACCCTAATCTTAGTGTGCCCTCACGTGTGCAAATGGTCACCTCAAATTAGACCACCCTACAAGGGATAATGTTGCCTCAAATACAATGAACACCGCAATGGACTACATGTATGAACTAACATGAAAACTTTCTTATGGATCTACACCCCCCAAGGACAATTAAACTCCCACATGCACTAGGAATTGCTCTTTACCTAACCAAAGATAGAAAACTCTAAAGATGATGCACGCGTGCACTATGCATGCATGCACCTCAGTCACTCTACCCACTACCCATAACCACTACAATGCCCCCAAAGTATCCTCTATGCATTCTCTCTCCATTACATGTTGCCTATACAAGGATCAAGGTATCATTGATGCACTAGATCTATTCATCATGCTACACCACAATTGAAGGCAAACAAAAATGTAGCAATAGGTAAAGAAGCTAACATCTTACCCCCAACCTTTATTGGTAGGAGTGTGGTGCTCCTCACACTAGACCACACCCTAGGATCCCATCCAAATTATGTAGAAAGGGCCTCTCAGTCCTGACTATTCTCCAAACAACCTTATCATACAATGCCTCAAGCCCTTTATAATGAATCATGATTAGGGACTCAAACAGGGAGACATCTCTCCCTTCTCTTCCAACCTCCACCTCCAACTCCAATACCACTCAACATGCTTTTTTGAGGGTGTTCTCGTTGTTGTACTATTCTTTTGATGTATTAATCCTCTTTTTTACTCAAACTAGTTGCTTAGCTCTCTATTACCTTTTGGGATTACACCAAAGATGTTTTCACCTAGCTAGGAGAGTGTCAGGTCTCTCGGTCCTTCGGTGATGCTTGACTTTGAATAGAGCGTTATCATTGAACTCTTACCCAGTAGGTTATTACTCTAATTTGCATGGCTCAATTGGGTGGATGCTTGACCTTGAATAGAGTGTTATCATTGAACACTTACCCAGTAGGTTACTACTCTAATTAGCGTGACAAATAAACCTAAATTGCACGAAGCACCGAAACATTTCGGAGTTTCCAAAACGGGTACGTTCAGAAACGTCGACTAAAACATCGTTTTAAACCTCACACACACACACACACACACCACAATATATAAGTGAATAACATAAAAATATATATATATATACTATATATATAAATATATATATATATATATATATATATAAGTGAATAACATAATATTTTGCAAGAAAAAAAGGAATAAGACCCATAGATGACAATTTAGAAAGAATACGAAGTCTATATTAACTCTCATAGATGATTACATTATGGTCGAGTTTTGGTCGAGTTTCGAAGTTTTGGGTATAGGTACGTCCCGAAACGTCAGATTCCTAGAAGTTTTGTGCAACATAGCAACTAACCCATTGTGAGCACACCATGAGTGATTTGATTGCTTAATTAGGAGAGGTACCTGCCTACAAGGATGAAGACTAGGCTCTTGAAGGAATGCACTTAACCCTGAGAGCATGGGACCACGTGACATTGACTTTGGGGGTTGGATACTTGATTTGAGGACACGTGCATTAAGGAGCATAGTTCATAAAGGTTGGTTGTAGAAAGTAACTACCTCGACAGACATGTTGAGAAGTGTTGGGCACAAGAGAACATGTAGCACATAACAAGAGTAAGGAGTGCTTTGCATGAGGATACTTGGATAGCAAACCACCATGAAAGAGGAAGTGTTGAACAAACTACCATATAGATTGTGCACAAACTTGGAGAAGGGATAATGTTCCCAAGGAGGACCATGCTTGAAGTGTGCACCACCTTGGGGTAGGGTAAAACCCTAATTTGTAACTTTTTATCCTTGTATTGTAGTGCATTCCATGTGGGGTTGCTTTGTTGACTTAGGTCTAGGGTTACTTGTGTGGATCTAGTCCATATTTTATGTTGGTTGCCTCACCTACTCTACATAAAGGGCGGAGTGAGCATTTTTTAGTACTCATTATTGTACTCATCATTCTCTCTCTGTAATTGCCTGAAAGAAGTCTTGTATGAAGCAAGACCAAACATTTGTGATAATGCTTGGTTGTCCTTAAAGAATTCGCTCTTATGAGATGCAAGATGACACTAGGGCCTGTGCAATGTAAAAATGCCCTTGAGGAGAACACGGTGCTAGAAGATTTGAAAAAAGGTAGCATGTCAAGTCAAGATTTTATTTGCGTGATGGGTACATTTTTAGTATGGCCATGATAGAGGAGTTTGAAAACCAATGCCACTAACATCACAAGGTATATAGAGGCCTTGGTTTGCCCTTGATTAAATACTAATTCGATACCCTCATAGATGACAAAATCCAGTGGAAACGTTACAATCCCCCCAATCCTGAAAAATTGTTAAGCCTGCTAGATTTTGAGTGAGATCTAAAATTCTACTTTCTCCGTATGAAATCCAATGATGTCGGAACCACTCTCAAACATCATGATTCATTCCATGGTAATGTTAAAAAATTAAGTAAAAGGATGAAAATGAAAGATAAAGGAGAATGTCAAGTTGTACAAAACTGACAGTTTGGTACAAAACCGGCATGTTTAATGAAAAAAGGTCGGTTCAGTACAAAATCGTCCAGTTCGATACCGAACCAGCCATTTCCAGTTCCAAACCTTAAACCAGATTGGTTTGACCCCCAAACAGGTTAGACCGACCGGTTCCACCAGCTCCGGTTCAGTTCCAATAACATTGCTTTGGAGACACTGGAGACTCCTAGCTTGTGATAAGCTTGGTGGAATGTCATGTACCATGTTCTAATAAGTTATTGGTATATACTAGTAATTTCATTCTTATGTATATATGAAATGGACTTTGCCGTCCAAACTTTGTGTATGACTTGCAGATCTAATTTACAGCTTTTATTCTCATGGTGAATAAATAGTTTCTAGAGTTGTTCGGTATGCTAACTTTTATGTTACATGTAACTTCTCACCCCACTCCCCAGCCCACAAATGAGAGTGAGATATACCTCATGGCTCACGAAGAGCCTCAATCAACAATTATTCACGAAGAGCAAACATATCACAAGCGGTATTTGAATTCACCTGGGAACGATAACAATTTATCCCCAACCACCTGAGCTAGACCTAATTGACAACTGGTGTGTTGATTTATTATGGACAGTTGTTGAGTGATTCGACAAGAATATAGAAGCAAAGAAGCAGATTTATTGTTGTGATAAAATTCACTGTTAATAATAATTTTCAGATCTATTATATATGTTGGGATTGTGCCAAAATCAGGAACATAGTTCCCTTCAAGGACAATTGTTCGGTGTTTATTTTATTGGGCTGCCTTGTGTATTTAGTTGGACAGAAGTGAAATATTCCTGTAATTTATATTTCATATTCATCCCTAAGGCTGAAAGATCATAGTAAATAGATCCATGGAACCTAAAGGTTGAAATGAAATTTCTAAATTTGTATTATGCAAAGATTACCTGAATTTCCACGTTTCCTTCTTGGACTAGTTGCTGAGATCTCTGTGGATTCATTCACAGATATTTTTTTAACTTATTGTCATTAGCTTAGATCTAGGAGCTGCTATAGCACTCCCACTTTCTATTACACTGGTGGTACTCTTTTGCTGCCATTGACCTACTTTTGTGATCATTTGTTGGACATAGGTAAAATTATCTTATCTTAGCTATTTTATCAAGCAATTAATTTGAGATACCCCATACCATGTGTTCAAGAGTACATGAGAGGTCTTTAACAAGTTTGAAAATTAACCTGCATTTGAGAGGTCTTGAATATCCTTCATCTAGTTCTCTCCAATACTATCCATTGTCAACCCTGGGCTTGTTTGAGTTCATCCTTACGATGCTCCATGGAGGTTCAATTAGAAAGTTCTAGCATATAGACACGATAGTACACCTATTCAATTAAAATCTCACTATTTTATATTAGCCTAAGGCCCTAACCAAAACAAAAAAACTCATTATAATATTTTTACCTATTACGTTTCTTATTGCAGAATTCCAATACTATTTATAATAAAGGGAGAATCATATATTTTCTCAAGACTCACACACAAGGATATGTTACAACTTTGCATGACCCTTTGTATGGGGCTAGGTAGCATGGATACCCATACCCAAGGGTTGAATTCTTCATACTCATACCCATACCCACATGCCAGAAACATGCCCATACCCATACCCTGACATACCCCACTATACCCTGCAATCCCTTCAAGTACCCTGCCAGACTGTAGGCAAATTCGGAGATGTACTTTGATTTCAAGCACATCAACACCAATTTTTGCATGAAAATAAACCCCAATATGGTTGCATTTAGGGTGGGGCCAATTAAAAACTCTAAAACTAAGTGTTACCCATTTTACACTTTCAAACCGTATTCCATGCTCACTTTTACATTTTCAACTTCACTATGTGAGCCTGGAAGAGACCAACAGGGAATAAGGGACTAAGGAGGGCATTGCTCATTGTTTTTATTCCAGAAAATTGGTGTCTATGCCAGCAGTTCAACATTAAGCATTTTCCATCATTATCAACATTCTTCTTTCCTTGAATCCTCACATTTTAGTTTCATAAAGTTTGAAGTTTCAGACTTTCCTGTTTGACATTTCGATGCCATGTATAGAAAGGGAGGGAATGCCAATGCTCAATGTTGAATGACAAATGTCAATTAATGAATGGTGGACACTGGAATGATTTGAATCTAAAAGTGAATCCAAACCATTGCTCATTTACATTAATGTCAGTTCTCTTTTAAGCTTTTTATCAATATATTATTGTTTATACAGCATTTGATATATGTACCCCTAACGTACCTATACCATCACAACTTAGGTTTGAAGGTTCACCATGACTACTGTAAGGGATTCTCCTGATAATAACTCAAGTCTTGTCTATGTTTTACAAACCTTTTAGTTACTTCAATGCTTCCACTGCATCAAACTATCTCACTAGCAGAAATCAGGCTTAACGTGTTTCAAGAATCAAATCTGTTTCACTTATCATCTAATAACTGCAGAAGTTTCCCTCCGAACAAAATGCTGCAAAAAAACTTTATTCCTCCAAATTAGAGCACTCTCTACTAAGATCCTTTAATTATATCGAGCATTTAGAACAACTATTTGCTCTCATCTTGTAAATGAAAGAAAGGTTACAAGGAACCTTTCCACCCTAGATTTGAAGGCACGTAGAAACCTGGTCTTCGAACCTAAGCTACCGTGAGCATTTGAGTTGGAAGCATACAAACTAATTTCCGTACATTTTGTTGTGTAGTGTTGGCAATATGATGAGACAAGCATCAGTCTTAAGCTAGTAGATAACAGGATACATTCCAAAGATTTCTTCAAATCTATAAGAAAGGGCGGTGATACATTTAAAACTTGCCCTACACTACTCCAAATATCCAGTGTATCGCCATAAAGTTTATATTTTCAGAGTACAGATCGTCGAAATTGAATTTCAAGATACATTAAAAAGAGTACATATATAACTAAAAAATTATTTATCGAGAAAAATTATGATAAACATATCTAGAAAGAAACCCTAACTATTTTAGTGCACAATTTTAATATAACATACGTGCGCGAACTCTGGCGTCGAGCTCCTTGTGCTGAAGAAGCTTATTCCTGTACTCTCTAACTGCGTGTAGACGGGCTGCTGCGTCATCTGCTTCCGCCATGATTTTTCCCTCTGCTCTGTGCCGCCTCTCCAAATAGTTTCAACGGCCTTTTTAGCCTCCCTTCGTGTTCAAGATTTCAGGACATACAAGGGTTTGAAATCCAGAGCAGTGCACCGGCTTCAAACGCAGGTCTAGTCTGGTTTAAAGATCTAGTTGGGTTTTCGGAGCAAACCAATAAACGGAAATAGTCCCCTTTGGCCTTGACCTTTGCCTTTACCTTTTACCTTTTGCCTTTGCTTGCTTCGTTGTAACGTGAAATGCTCCAGTTCGGGCTTTTGAGGCAGAAAAAGGTATAAATTTGTGGATATTAGTGAACCGATTAGTGTCCACTTGGAAGGGAATTTCGGGGATTGATTTCAGGCTTCAAATGAATTTTAACTGCTCCTATTTCCTTTCTTGTTTGCATGGTTCTTAAAAGCTTCTATGGAAAGGTTGGATCACTTACAATGTTTTATGCAAAATTAAAATCACCTTTGGCGTGGATAGTAAGGCGCAAAATGCAAATTATAACGGGTGGATTGGGTTTTTATTGCGGCCATATATCTATGACTTTGGCATGAGTTTGTTTTTTCAGTTTAGGGGAAGGAAACTTTAGAAGGGAAAGGGAAGGTGGTGTTTCTTTTTTAATAGTGAAAAGACAGGTTCGAGTAATCAAGTTGAAATGAAATTTATAATATATTTAAAAAATATTGCTTTTTATCATGGTATTAAGGAATATGTGATTTGATGTTGAATATTTTATGGGTTAAAAACATGTTACTTGGAGTATTTATTTGGAGAGCAAATGAGATTAGTGTTTTATTCATGTCTATTGAAATCACTCAAAGATATTAGAAATTTAATGTGGAAGAAAATTAGGTTGTTAAGTGAGCATGTTTATTAGGGGAAGGTTCATTTCATGAAATTGAATCATTAGGTGAAACAATAAACATTTCAATGATGACTTAAATTATAACATACATAATCCAATAGTGCTTGATTAAAGATATAGGGTATCTAAACCCAACCTCCAAGGTTGATTTATGGAGATGAGGTTATCAAATTCTTGTTTCCTTTAACCATCTTAATCCTATTTTTTGAAACCATTATCGGCTTTTGCTCATCAAGAGCTTTCCACTTAAATCAATTTCATCCAAATCTAAGCTCTAGACATAAAGTTATGCTTATTTGAAAATATGTCCTCTAAATGTCTCGTTAGCATTTGTATCATTGCCACATGGCAATCCTTTTGTCCTTATGTCCCTTGCGTACAACACCATGCCACGTCAACTCATCACACCAACATGCCATGTCGAAACATGATCGATTTCAATTAGTATCATGAGGAAAACCCAATAACTAATGTCCCAGCTTCCCAATACTTGATCGTCTAATATTTAATAACCCAATATCAAGGGAAGGTTAGTTGCTAAGACTTAGTTAATGTTTTGACTTCTCGGCACTCGATACCCCAACATCTGATAGTTTGGCAACGTGAAGTCTTAATACCCAATTAATAGACCGTCAACTAATAGAGCTCCACCTTTTTGTCCACTAATGTTTATATCCAATAGATCATCAAGCCACTAAACAAAATAAAAATTCCACTCACGATAATCAACCAATCCAATAATGGACGTTAATTGGTGGTTATAATCCCTGTTATTCAACAAATGTTTTGAGATATGTTAATATTGATGGTCTGCATTGGAGGTTGTTCAATGTGTTACCCAACACTTGATAGCCCAACATCCTGTCCTTTTAGACTTAAGTTCCTTTTAGCTATCCACTCAGTCACCCCACGCTGACCCACCCACCCTACCAGACCAGATGACCAAGGGCTAAGGCCAACGCCTCCAATCTCCAAATTAGAAAGTTTCCACTAATAACCTCGAAAATTCAAAGGGTCATCCCCAAAATTCTAAAGTTTCCACTAAGCTCCCAAGTTGATTTCAGAGGACAGAAAATGACTCTAATAAGGTAGACAGAGACTTCTGAAGACTCATAAACCCTCTTCATCTTATGAAGGCATCCCACAACATTTACTTCAACCTGACATCTCCATAATAGAGAGACATAAAATAGCCAATGGAAAACTCTTCTAAACTTAACCCAAATGAGATGAGATTACTCTCATTCCTTTGGGCTATAAACTACCGACAACACATTATCAACTCAAACTCCTACAAATAGCACATTTTGGTTTATCTCTAGAGGAAGGAAGGTCTCCCATCACTGAAGAACTATCAAGTCTTCTCATTCAAAACATGGATATAGTCTTAGTTGTTTCCTCCCATAGCTAGCCTAGTAAAGCCATTCATATTATAGAATACGATAAGACCGTTAGAGCTCAAGTCAACTTATACATTCACCTTACTAAACCACTCATCTCGTATTCATCACACATAACTTATTTAAGAGAAAGCCTCTCTATATAGCATTTTATAATAAAGGAATTCACAATTATTAACCAAAAATCATTTAGCATAACTTTTAGTTGATCATTACAAACATTCCTAGTAACTAGCATAACAATAATCACAAACACATTAAAAATCAATTTCCTTTCATTAAAAGGGAAATAAATACATTTAGCTTATTCACTTATGCTTTATGGAAACTAAAGAAGGGAGAGCCACTCTCCACATAATTATAGGCACAGTTACACTGCATATTTCTTGTACCTGACCACCCTCAAGCGAGATCTAATGCCTTAAGAAGAATCGTTTCTCAAGGTTCTATAGATTTCAAATTAGAGTAGAGGACATGAAGGCCATTATCATTCGAATACATGAATCAAGATTGTGCTTTTCAATTATTAAGCCATGGCCTATTAATACAACAAAATATGGCCACCATAGGCCTACATGGCACAAAAGAGAGCCCTTCATTGATCTAGTAGTACCTAGGTGATTCTCCCTTTCTCAGTGCCTTATGTGCTTGTATAAGACAAACCATTCAAAAAATCCTCCTAGACCTCTAACTTGGGTTGAAGGCTTCCTCATTAATTTCCTTAACCAATTTAACTAAAAACACAACTCTGCACAAGTCTATTGTGACTCAGTGGGTTCTTTTTCACCCCCTTTTCATAGTCACACTCATAGCCTCACATGTGGTTCAATTTCTATTCGTGTATTCCACTAGTTCACGATCACACATTATCTAGCCTTACCACACCACTCTCACATTCCTCAGCTACTCTCTCCTTACTTTTCTTTATGCTCTTCATCTGTGTTTGTTCTCACCCACATGCGCACTGCCCAACATGAGAATTTGGGGTCCCTCCTCGAGTTGTGTGGTCAACCAAAAGTCTCCAGAATAGGTACATAATCCACACTCTTGAAGCAATTCAGTACTGTTGGATAGGTAAATCCCCTCTACGGATAGAGGCGATCCCTACTAGCCCAACAGGGGTCTAGCAACAATCGAACAATGCTACACCGCAGGTTCCTAGTTGTAATTAACAAGTGGGTGAGAATAACCTATTTGGATTCCAACGCTTGTTCGTCGAAGAGATATTCCTCTCGCTCCTTCAGCCGATCACAATTCCCCGCTATCCTCGCGGACGAACACCTGCACAAGCAAAAGAGAGCAAACAAGAGCGTAAAATCTACTAACAACAACTATGTATCAGTCAGGAAGGATACAATTTACATCAATCATTCATTGGACAAATGGAAATGGAACCATAAGAGTAGTCATCTATCTTTATTAACAGAAAATAGAGTAAGGTACAGCTGGAGTCCTGACGCTGAGTCCTTCTCTAGAGGGTCCAGCTAGCATATCTTCCAAGCATTCACCTTTGAAGCAAATCTCCCAAGTCAAAAGGTCCCTCTCTCACATACAAGGCAACAAGCTCATGACCTTCCTCAAGCTCAAAGCAATCCTCACACAACACACCAAATGCCTACAGAAAGCAGCACTAAAATGCACTAAGAATTCCTCAATCAAAGTCTATATGTTCCAAACTCAAAAACTAGCTGCTCATGGGCAATGGAGGAGGTTTATAAAGAGAAGAGGCCTCCATGAATAGGTAAGGGATGAGCTTTCCTCCAAGATAAGTGGATGGTCAGTCAAACAGACATGCCAGAGAAAGGATGGCGACCTCAACAATGCTAACAACCAGTTCTGGAAGGATCTGGAAGGCCGGTTGTTAGAACAAATTCGCCCAAACAGGATCAGCGCGGAAAACTCGTGAACTGCCGCGCTGACATCGCAAACCCATGTAGAAGAGGTCTGGTCAGCGCGAAAAGGACAAACAGAGGAAGCGCTGTTCATGGAAATGGGACCAGCGCGGAAAAGACGTGTGCTTCCGCGCTGGCAGCGCAACAACAACACTAGCCTCCGCCCGTCAGCGCGTTTATTTCATTAACAGATGCGATGATCCAAATAACTTAGGCAAAGAGGGTTTTTTAGCCATTTTGAGGAGCATGAGTATAGGTGAATGTGGTTTATAGCACAGTAGGGAGACTAACATGGTGGCAGTGACATTTTACTGTGTAACACTTTTGATGGACCCTACTACACAAAAAATTAGAAATACATGAAAAATGTGATTACAATCACGTTTTTTCATGTATTTCTCATTTTTTGTGTAGAAGGGTCCATCAAAAGTATCCAACATGGGTATTCCTTAGATGAGGAATCAAATTTTACATCCAACGAGTGTTTTCGCTCAAAATTTGAGTAACCCATAAGGAGATAAATTGAAAAAATAATTTTTTCTTTTTTTTCCTCTAAAATTTGATGATGTAATCTGATCTTATTTTATTATTTCCACTGTTATTTTACAATTTCCTTAGAATGTCCATTTTAGACCTCAAAATTCCCCTAATGAAGGAGGAAATCGCATTGTCATTGAAAAATACTCACTACAATGCAATTTTATCCAAAAAATAATTAATGCTCTTGAATTTCTTCCAAATGCAATGCAAGAAGTTGGTTTGAGAAAACGGGATTTCAATGAATCACATGTGGAAAAAAAGGCAAAGGAACCTCAACCACAGTTATATGGAATGATTGGAAAAGGACACTTTGGAAGATTTGCAAACATGAAGGATCCATTAGAAGAGGACAATGACCAAATTGAAGCGGAAAATATTGCGGGAGAAGACATTAATGAAGGTCTAGAAGATTATGAACATGGATTAGTTGATATTGTTGATAAAGTTTAAGTTATGCTTGCAAATAAAGCTCAATTTTGAGAGTTATTCGTCAGTTTTACTTGTAATGTTTAGAATTTGAGATTTTATGAGAAGAATGAGTATTTCATTATTGTTTTTATATGTTTAGTATTTGTATTATCTAATTTCTACTTTAATTTTTATATGACTCATTATTTTTTGCAAAAAAACGGTGATTACTATTAATTTTTGACATAAAATTCATAAAGAAATGCTATTTTTTTAAGTTTTTTTGTTAAGATTTTCCCATAAAAATTCTTTATTTAACATATCATTTTTAACAAACAATCTCAAAATGTGTATTTTTTTCATTGTATTTATATTGAAAATGTGTACTTTTTTGTCATATACTTAAAGATATTGGTTTTTTAGCGACAATTATTTGATGTCCATTGAAATATTAATTAACAATACACAAGCATATAAAAAAATCCTAACTTTAAAATATTGACCCTTTTTTTAATTTTTTAACTATGTAGCAAAATTAGGATTTTATTACAAAAAAAATTGAAAAGAAAAATTAAAAAAACACAAATACATAAACAAACTTAAAAATAAATATCTCAGGGAAGAAGACATTAGAAAATGTAAAGTTTCAAAAATAAACCCTCTAACAAAAATGGGTTGATGTTTCATCAACACTTTTCAAAATCAACATGAAAATCACTCACATCTAAAAAAAATGTTCATAAGAAAATTTAAAGTGTCAAAAATATGCTCCAAAAAAAAAGGTTATTCTGAATAACCACTTTTCAAAATCAGGTGTTTTTTTTGCTACCTCAAAAAAGTAGGTAACCGGTAATTTTCTCATTTGATTGGTAACTATGTTTTGTGTCAAACCATTATCTCCATGTCTATTATGGAAACCTCATCCCTGCACTCAGTTCTTTATGTTTCGGTGTTTTCGGGTTGATCCAATCAAGTAGAGAAGGACAAGGGGAAAATCTAAATGAGAAAACCAATATCAGAGGTCTTATATATGATTCTCTGAAGGGACAACCTATCCTACTCTTAATAAGTCGGGGTCCCTCTTCCACCCATGGAATAGATAAGTGTCGATGCATAGTCCTATATAAATAAATAAATAAAGGTGAAAGAAGAGAAAGTATTCATGCGCATAAATGTGAAGCAAGCAACTCCATCAGGGTAGTATCCAAGCTCCTTGGAAGTAGAGCAATGTTTGTGTTCTTGAAGTGACTCCATCGGGTTATAGTCCAAGCCTGCTAGCAGTGGAGTAACACCAGAGATGAAAAACTATAGTTTGAAAATATAAAGCTCACGAACTTCATACCCTATCTCGATTCAAAACATTATGTGATTGTTGACCTTATGTTTGTGTTTAACCAAGTAAAGGAATGAACAGGGTTATGTTTATGCATAGGTTAAGTGGGGAAGCCATGGTAATCTAAAGGATGAATCAATACTCCCTAAATAAGTAGACCTTGCACAAAAGGATTGACCAAGGCAGAGAAGTTGGAGTTCTACCAGTATATCACCAAGTGTTGTTGTTGCGATAAACACCCTACAAAATTTTGCCTATACTTGAATTTTGGTGATTACCTTGGATCTTGCAATCGACCTTTCTACAGTCACTTCTAGCTCTATTAAGTCTTTGAGCTCCCTTTGGATTGGAAGTGTCGAAGTCACTTTCTCACACATGCTCAATCTATAATAAGTGCATGAGCGCATTCTTGTATGCAAGATTGAACAAGCATCACAAAGTCCATCAATATTGTTCGTGTGCGATGTCCAATCCAGGTCGACAGTAAGTGTGCACTGACATTGACAATTTCTCGCTTCTAGCTAGGTTTGTACTTCTATTTTGGTGAGTTTTGCAAAATGTCTCTTCGTACACCTTTTTTTTCGCAAGTGTTGTTTTCTGTTTTTGGCAGTCGCTTTCTCTTGCTTTCCATTTGATTAGTGTTTTTCTTGTGTTATCTTCACCCTAGGATGTGTTGTTTTCACCTTTATTCGCATATCACAAGTGTCATTCAAACTTTTATTTTCATATAGCAAGTTGAGTTCACACTTTTATTTTCATATAGCAAGTGTCGTCGTTTGGCGTGAGAATTGTCGCTTATCATGTAAAGTGGATTTTTGGTTTGTTTCAATGGGAAATATTTGGGATAATGAGTTTTTCTTATCATGTATACATGTTTCACACTCATTTCTAAATTTTTCACGCATTGTCGCACAAGTGTCATCATTGTCGTTGCAAAGTGTATCTTTAGTGCCACACATGGAATGGGATATTGCAGTTTTGTTGCATTGAGGAAAGTATGTTGTTCATGTGTTTTGGGTGTTTAGTATTGTGTCATCAAGTGAACTAAGTGTGTGATCATGTTCAATTCTTTCTCTTATTTAACTTCCTTTCACTAATCCAACACTCAGTCAAAATTGGAAAAACTCCCGACCAAGCCACTCAACCTCATCCAACCCTCTTGAATTACGCATTCCACGGTCTCAATTCTCAAGGAGAAATCTTGTCTCTTGGCACTGCACAATTCACAGTCTCTGCCTCCCAGAACTTTGTGTTTCGTAACCTCATTGCTCAAGCCTGACTGCTGAGTCCTAGAATTGCTCAATCTTTCTCTCCACCTAAACTAGCACTGCACATTGCGCAGTCTCGGTAAAACAATTCTCACTCTTGAGCTCCTAACTATGCAAATACAAAATCACCTAGACCCCTATCCTTCCAATACTGTTCATTTCACAATTTCAGTTCTCAAGCCCGGGCCTTGGTCTCCAAAATTGCACAATATTGCCCTCCAACCAGGCCTGAACTATGGATTTCGTAGTCTCATACCTTAATCCCAGCAACTTTAGCTCCGAAGCTACATAGTCACCTGGCCTCTTCTTTCTTCCATAACTATGCAGGTTGCCGAAATAATGCAAACCCCTCAGCCTGGCTCACTGACTCCCAAAACTGCACAATCTACTTACCCATTCCATCCTAAAATGTGCATTGTGCAATATCAAGGCTCAAGCTTCACCCCTTACTACTTGAGCTATGCAACTACGCAATCCTTTCTCTCCCTCAGCCTGTCATCCGGTTTTGGCTTTATTCAGTGAATCATCATGCAACATCTGATACTATGGGTTTATCGGACTGATTTCATCTTGTCATGAGTGGATTACAGATGCAGGTACTCTATCATGCTATGGAAAGATGATGGTGAAGGAGACGGAGAAGGAGACCATGCTAGAAGACACTTCATTAGATGCAAATACAAGCTAGTAAATTAAGAGGAATCAAATGGGCATCAAATCAAGACAGCAGTTGGAGATCAAGTTCCACTGGAGACTCCTCATCTCTAAGCCATTTAGAGTACAAAGAAGAAGATCATGACCCATATTTTAGAAGACACAAAGCAAGCAGTAACAAATAATGGCTTGATATTGCCATTTCAGTAGTGTCATGTCATGTCTTGTCATGAGTCGTCATATGCCACATCATTATGGCGGATTATGTAATTATCTATTCAAAATGTATTGTAAAGTGGATGTTTAAAGGACACATACAAAATATGAAGAATCATGAAAATTCAAAAAGTAATAGGAATTCAAACAGTCATGAGAGTAGTTAAAGAGTCACAAGGAGGTGAAGCCTCACCCCATTGGTTATATATACACCCTCATTGTACAAGAAAAGGACTTTTCACCTCGAATCCTCCCACAAGACATTAAAAAGGCACCCTAGTTCTTTTGGGGAGTAAGGAGTGGCTCCAATGCTCCACTATTGGGGCTAGCAGTGTTCGTTGTATATATGTGTCTTGTGACTTTTACTTAATATCATAAGCCTCATGTCTAGCACGTTATTCTTGCATGGATTGTGAATATTTGTAAGACTATTCTGTGGATGTTTGTACTTCATGTTTTCTTTCATTTGTGTTGAAGTAGTTGAACTATTTCGGTTATTTTAGTACTTACCATATTGTCAAGAATGTTATGTAATGGTTTTTATAACTGTCGCATCCTTGTGGACTATTCTGTTGGATGTTACACAGATATTTCTTGTTTATAATGGTTGCAATGATCATCACATCTTTGTGGACTATTCCGCTGGATGTTAGACGAATAATTTTTTTTTGTGTGTGTCTACTAGGGTTTTACTATTACCTCTCTCTTAGAGGCTCACTTTCCTTTCCCTCCACCATAGAATTACCTTTACACACATACAACCGAACACTCGCCAACCATACTCACTTGTTGATCCAAGATTAATTGTGCATAACACTCTTGTGCTAAAATTTGTAACCAAGGAAAACCTATAAGAATACATGGCAATCAGGTTGATATCCTAGATGGGGCTCCTATTCCAAATGGTGTGAGGTCTAATTGGGACTTCACATCAGGGAGGACACCTTGGTTAATGGATTTCCAACACTGTCAACAACATGTCATGAGTAAAAGGAGATGCAAGTTACTAGTAAGAATAACAAGCCATAGTGGAGAGGGATCCTAAAAGTCGGAATGATAAAAATAATATACTAAATTCACTTGGAAAAACAGTCTCGAAAATACAATATAACTCTCTATATTCAAGTTGAATTTTTTTTAGAAAATATAGAGACTAGAAGATATTGAATTCCAAAGAAATATTCAAAATTCATGTTTAATGTTATTGTAGAGGATAAGCCTTCATTGGAGAGAACTATAGTTCTCCTTCCCGCCATTGTATAGTATGGTAAAAAACATTAACCTTTGACAACAATGAAAAAACTAAAGAAGCAAGCAATGCTTGTCATTAAAAAAAATGTTAGATACTAAAAAAAGAGGCACAAGCCAACATTTTTACCTCCTCCACACTTTGAAATGTTGAGGATATTATGGCTTCATGATTATGCATCTCCTTATAACTCAAACAAGAATATTGATAGACCTGAAAGAGAAGAGTTACTGTTTCAAGTATTTTTAAGATTGCATTGGTGTTTAAATTCACAATGTCAAGGGTTATGTATTCAACCCAAATAAGAGAGAATCCATTAGATTAGCTTCAATTCCATTAGGTAGACAACAATATAAGGATAGTAGTTGATGTAGAAAGGGAAAAATGATCATGTGTTAGAATATTTTCAAAGAGGTGCTATGATATAACTTCAAATAATCATGAACAAATTAAACATGCATTAGCCATGTGTACTTGCATAGGGAGACGATCAATTAATGCCACCAACTATTAAATAGAGGATCCTCTATCTTGTCATTGTGGATCTAAAGAGATTCAAACCACATGGAGGAAGTTGAGATACATTATGAAGAAAAAGAGGGTATCCAAAAGCTAAAAATACTAAGACCAAAACCACGAGGTTTAATTTCAATTCCAGCCAACAATAAAGAGGAAACCCACTAAGATAGAGGGGAATAACATTCAATAAGAATAAAGAAAAAACAATATGTTTTTTTATCCCATATGAAAATCATACCTAGTGATGCTAGAAAGTATAGGGAAAGGTCACATTGAACATGTTGGTGTACACGCCAAAAAAAATAATAATATAGATGTGAACCAAGATACCAAAGAAAAGTGCAAGTAATGAAGAACACAATTCCAGAAAAGAAATATAAGAAAGCCTCCTTATATAGTAGAAGTTTCTAGGGAAATCTACGGAACAACTAAGAAAATATTTCCCGTCTCTACCGGTAAGAAAACAGCTAAACCCTAGATCCAAGAATTAACTATAGAAATGAATAGATAGAAATTAACAAGGGGGTAATGTGAAATCATATGAGCATGAGTAGAGAGATCTTATTGAGATCATGAAATAAAAAATAAAAACAATATATTACATAGAGCCTCCTAATTATTGAATACTCAATCTAAGCTTTGAAAACTAGGTGATAAGAACCCAAACAATGTGGATAGATACAGATATAAAAGCCCTATATCAACAATAGAGTTGATATGACAAATAGACTAAAGGAAATAGGCATGCATTAAATGATTTAGGGACACACCATGTTGCTCCTACATCCCTTTGCTCTTAATAAGGGTCTTCAAATACAATAACTAGCACAAGCATATAAATTAAATGACTAAATATGTGACATTTTTATAAGAAATTTTCTTATAATCATCTTTCATCTCTATTCAAACTATTAACCATATGAAACATACCCTTTTTATAGAGTCATTAATCTATCTTCATCTTAAATTGATATACCAAAATATACAAAATTAAAATTTAAATATAAATATATTATCTCTAAAGTAAATAGCATTTACAAATAAAATTGTTTTTCTTAGCTAAGAGTTTGTCTTCCTTAGACATAAGGAAATAGGTTAACTGCCTAAGACCCGAAGGCATCTCATAAGAGTGAAATCATGTCCCTTTACGTACCACCAATGGGTAATTACAAGTGGCGTGGTTTTCCTTGAATGACGAGTCTACCTATATTTGTAGATTACAACTAGTAATGATTGTCCCAACTGTAGGTTTCAATTAAGTTATAATAGGTTATCCCACTTCAGAAAAAAATAGCTACTTGTTA
>APFE030118660.1:0-77837 GCA_000404065.3 Pinus taeda | reverse complement strand
CATGAATAGGTAAGGGATGAGCTTTCCTCCAAGATAAGAGGATGGTCAGTCGAACAGACATGCCAGAGAAAGGATGGCGACCTCAACAATGCTAACAACCAGTTCTGGACGGGTCTGGAAGGCTGGTTGTTAGAACAAATTCGCTCAAACAGGATCAGCGCGGAAAACTCGTGAACTGCCGCGCTGACATCGCAAACCCATGTATAAGAGGTCTGGTCAACGCGAAAAGGACAAACGGAGGGAGCGCTGTTCGTGGAAATGGGACCAGCGCGGAGAATACGTGTGCTTCCGCGCTGGCAGCGCAACAAAAACACTAGACCCCGCCTGTCAGCGCGATTATTTTATTAACAGACGCGATGATCCATTTAACTTAGGCAAAGAGGGTTTTTTTAGCCATTCTGAGGAGCATGAGTATAGGTGAGTGTGGTTTATAGCACAGTAGGGAGACTGACATGATGGCAGTGACATTTTACTGCGTAACAAGTACAACTCCCCCCTCCCCCCATTCTTTTCATAATTATTGGAAGTTGGGTACTTCAACTACCAAATCAAAGATCAAGATGATTAATTCCAGTAAGATAGAAAACTTCTCAAATCCCCCTTACAATTTTCTCCTCAAGCATTAAGACCCATGTTGGTTCCTCTATTTTTTAGTGACGATTAATTTAGGTAAGATATAAAGTTTCCAAATCCCCATTACAGCTTTATCCTCAAGCAACGAAATCCATGTTGGTTGTTATCTTCTCGAGCTTTAGCAATAGATTAAATAAGAGTTAATATTTACATCAAATGAAACCTATCAAAACCCCCATTATGGTAATTTGAGCATTATTAGTCTTAGTTACATATTACAAAACTTGGAGTTTACAAAAGGGTGTTACATACATATTGTAATAATTTGTATTCTTTTATTATTATGTCTAATGTAGACTTGGTCCCACCATTTACTTAAATAAATACATGTTTTCATTATGTTTATGTGGAATTGTTCTTTCAATTCCTGGTTTTTTTTTTTTTATAAATAAACCTTTCATTTAAAGGGGTGGTGTTATAATGTGATGTTTTTCAAACAATACTATGAATCTTGTGTCCCGTGTACCACCCGTGTTGTGTATGTGGAAATATAAAAGTTTTCTTTTATTTTTTTCTATAATAGAAGTTACCATCTTTTTTCCATGAATCACGTGCATGTGTGTGTGTGTGCATGCACACACACATATATGTGCATATATTTATATGTTTACGTGTGTGTGGGGGGGGAGGGGGAGAATATAAAAGTTTGTTTTAAACTCATGTAATATTGAATAAACTCTATAGATAACCCATGTCATTAGAAGTTGAAATGTTGGGAGATGACGGAGGAAGATCTAGTTTAAGTACTCTATATACCCTTTTGAAGGCCAAGGGTATCTTCAATTATTGAGGTAGGTCGAAGGATATTGTGGAACAAGATTGGAATGGATCTTTAGCAATCCATGGGAGGGGGGTTCCCTTGGAGCTCTTTTCTCCTCAGAGACCTGAGGTACCAAATTAAAGAATTATGGGTATTACCAAGACTAGGGTTTTTGATGAGACAAGAGACAATAGAAACATTAATGATGATGATTTAAGTGCCTAACAATTGTTAAGGAGCTTGATGATTAGGAAGGATAAGAGGATGTGAAGATAAAGGAAACATGCTCTAATGTTGTGCCAAAGATAATCACTAATGAAGTTGAAAGAGATGTTACCTAATGACCCTTTAGACAAGGTCTTCTACAAAGTTGAAAAATTAATGAGGATCAATGATGAGGGGTTAAAAGGGAGAATGATATGAGATGGGAGGAGGAATTTGAGCAAAACTATGTACATCTAGGTTGAGGTTGGAAGATTTCTCAAGAGTTATTGAAAAACCAAATTTCGTGTTTTAGATAAAAACTTAGATCTAGGATTGAAGGATTTAATTAGTAAGTTATCCAAAAAGAACATGTCAGAGCAAACCCTTAAATGTCTAATAGCAAAGGAATGACAATTGATGCTAGGTTATATGCCAATGTTTTATTTCTTGGTTACAGGTTGGATGGATTTTGTTTTCAATTTGGCAAAAGGCCTAGAGAAAATTAGTAGGTAAAATTGGTTTTGGTGGACTTCTAAGTTGTTTGCAAAGAAATGGACTCCAGATTTTCAACTAGGATCTAAGTTGCTTTTCATCCAACCAATCTAAATCAAGCTCCCAAGACTTCCTTTATAGCTTTGATTAAAGAGGGGTTGCAAGTATGTTGGGTATAGTATTGAAAATTATATGGATTTTGATAATAGTTTTTAGGACAATTTAATGTATTAAGTAGTTATAATCCTACTATAGATGGATTTAAAGGAGGGTATGCCTCATGTATGCCTAATGCTACAAAGATAGTGGTGAGTGAGTGGAAATATGTATAGATGATGGATTTTGTAAATACGTCATTTAGGTGTGTTAGATGTCACATTCATGGACATATAGCTAAGGGTTGTTTTAGAAAGTTCCTGAAGTGAGATTGGAGAAGAAAAGTGAAGATGAAGATTGGGAATGCACACTTAGGAAGTTCAATTTTGGACATAAGGGAAGATAGTGGTAAGGAAAAAAATGGAAAGGGATTTCGTACAACATAAAAGAAAATACCTATCTTTTTCTCAAGCAAAAATGGGTGGGAGATTAGGATTGAGGATGTTGGAAATCGCAAAGAATGTCATGATGTTCTTGCAAGTTTTCAAGAGACCATCTCTAGTTCTCTTGAGATTGTTATTAAAGGGACGAGGGAGGTCGCATAGTTCAAGGATATGAATCTAGAATCGAGTTAAGAAAAAGTGATGATATTTTTGGTAGGTTAGTTTCATCTCCTCCTTGTCTTTTGGGTAGATGTATTAATGATTGTTCAAATGACAATTTGGCCCTCCCTAGTGGGTAGTGTCAAGAAAGTCTAGCTAGGGTCTAGTGATAGGGATGTTAAGCGGTCTCACTTTGATTTGAAAAGGACATTGAAATCCTAGTCAAATAAAAAACACATTGAAAATACTCTCTAATTCCAATCCTTTCTCCCAAATGCCCTCCTATTGGGCTTCGTAAGTCCTAAGAATTAAGTCCTTCAATGTCTATTATGTTGAGAGCTCTTCAAGGCTTACACTAATCAAGATTTCATCTAAGGTAAAAATAGATAAGTAATATAGGAATGGAGAGAGATATAGAAGGGGGATTAAACTTGGACTTGGATAGGGCAGGAGTGCCTTCATTAAGAAAAAGATATTTTCATCAAAATCTTAAGACAAAGCTTCGAGGGAAATTCAAACATGTAAAAAAAAATACAATCAAAGGGGATTTTAAAGCAGGATAGGCCCAGGGCAATATGTGACCATGCTAATTCAATCTTTCAACATAGGAGGGATGTGTAGAACTTCAAAATAATAAGCCCTAGAGAGGTGAATCAACTTTCTCCACAAGTTTGAGATTTCTTTTTTTATTATTTTATGAAATTATTGGGGTGTAAGAAATTAGTAAGGAATCTTTCTAAGATGTTTAAGGACTTTAATTTCCTTTCATTTTACGTTATTAGAAGGTTAAGGGGTCTAATAACATCATGGAAGAAATCTATGATTCTTCTTAATTTCACTTTTCTTTTCTCAGGGATATGGATAGATTTTCAATCTTTGGAGTTTCATAATACTTCATTGCGGTCAAATAGTATGGACCACATGATAACAATAAATCTTACTAGGAGGATTTCTTTATGAAATATTTTCTTAATAAGAAGAATAATGTAATAAGGGGTGCCCTCAACTTTACTACCTAGAGTTCAAAAGTCTCGAGGAGGGTAGAAATGACTAATGCCTTAGTAATTTTACTTGCACACAAAATTAAAGAATTTTGCTTTTTATATGTAACAACAAACAAGTTGATGAATACATGTAGAAACTTCATAATTGATGAACTTATGGCATCTAATAGGTTAGGTACATTCCTTGTGACTAAAATATTGATGGTAACTAAGGAAAAGGTAAGGTACTAGGTGGGTATAAAGCGAGATTCTAAGCACCTACATGTTTTTCTTTAAATGGAGAAGGAGAATAGTAAGCCACCCAATCCATTAGAATTAAACCCTATGTGATTAGAAGGTAAAGAAAGTGTCGATTTGGTCAAAGCTAAGTGGAGACCCTTTAATGAATCCTCAGAGGGATCTACTAGTTTTTAATTTGTAGAAAACCTCAAGAAATTCACTAATGGTGTGGCATGTTGGGCTAACAATAAATTCAAAACTATAGAGATGGATTTAAAGGAGGTTCTCAAATAGAGGTAAAGGTCAATATAAAAAATCCAAACATAAGAAGAAGGAGATTTTACAAGCAAATTAGAGGATGAAATGTAGGATGGTATGGCTAGTAAAAGGTGACAAAAACACCATATTTTTTCACAATTTTCTAATCATGGAGAGAATGTAAATATTATTTGGGAGATGGAAAAGTTTGAAGGTAGCAAAGCTAGGAAGTTTAAGAAGGTTACAAATACAAGGTTAATCATTTAAAAGTATTGTATAAGGATCTAGACAATGTAAATGTAGCATAGAACATTAAATTAACCTCCTTATTTCATGTCAATGGGGGTTAGCTCAATTGGTAATTACCTTGATAATGAATAGTTATGTTCCATAAAATTCTAGGCTCAAACCTCCCTGTGGGTCAGCCAACAAAAAAAAACTCCTTATTTCCTAGTCTTGTTAATGAGGAAATTAATAATCTCTCAATGGAAGAGATTCTAACGAGTAGGTAAGCTAGATTAACCTTTTCTAGGAAGGATAAGGCTCCCAACCCTAATGGATGACCAATATAGTCATTCTTATTGATTTACTTGAGGGGGGGTAGCCTAAAGACTATTGAGTAGTCTAGAAAGACTAGTAGAGCTCATCAATCTTTTGATTCTACTTTTATAGCTTTAACTCCTAAGAAGGACAAGCTAACTAGCTTCGATGATTCAATCTTATTTCTTCATGCAACTACATATTCAAGATAATAGCAGAGATCATATCATATAGAGTAAAAATAATATTCCCGTAACTGTTACTCAAAAATAGTTTGGTTTCTTAGGTGGAATGTATAATGCAAGTAGGTTATCTCAAGAGATTCTTCATTCTGTTAAAACAAAGAGGATTCCTACAATTAATCCAAGTGGATATTGACCACCTCGTCTTCTATTGACTCATGATGGATTGACATCTTGGTAGTTTTACCACTGTTTTGTAGGTCTTGAACTTTCAACGCAGTTTTAGGCCCATTCATTTATGGTAATTGGCATGGCCCTAGAATTTATGATTGCAACAACTACCAAAGTGATAGAGCATGCAATAAAATTTGTAATGATCCAAGAAATGCCCCAAGTGAAGTTTATATGAAAAAGTTGTGGCCCCAAAAGGTCGATGTGTCAACTAGTCTCTTGAAGGTCCACATTCCTTTTGTTGCCTCGTCCCCTAATGTTAAGATTCTAGATCGTTAAGGTTTTTGCTTCTTATGGTTTTATACTCTTTGTTAAAAGGCAATGTTAGCCTCTTGTAATGGTCTTCTTGCTAATGAGCGTAGCTGATAAATCTAACTTTGGATATAAGCTACCACCATTTTGGATAATTTGTGTTGACTTGCATTTCGTAGTGTTTTCTAGTTTGATTCATTGACAAAATAAGGGTTTCATTATCTTAATGTGCTTTTTGCAATAACTCTAAGTTATCTTATTTATATTTTCATCTAAATTTCATTCATTGCATCATATAGATCACTAGTATTAAAGCAATTACTTATTATGGTTTTTGCATGCATGTACTCAAGAAGGTTAGGGCACAAGGATTGGAACTTGAACTAACTGAATGAAGACCACCCTCACCAGCTCAATAAGCCTCACATAGTGGGTTAAAGGAAAGATGGTGGAGCAAGGGACCTTTAAATTTGTTGCTATAGGAAGCCCTCACATGACATAGGAACAAGATGATGGATAAGCTTTCTATTGATGACTATCAATGACAATGGAGACACCTTAGATAAACAACCACTTCAAAGGTAACACCCTTGAGGGTACAATTTAACTTAAACATCTAATTATTATAAGGCTAGATAGATGCAAATGTTTCAAAGAAATGGTTAAGTCTGGTAGAGTATTATTGCTCTATTAAAAAAAATGGTAATTAGAAGATCACCTTTGTGCTCCATAAATCCCTTCCCTGTGTCAAAGATTGGTAGGACTTTATTTCCCACAACATGTTGAAGGTGAATCTATAACATCTAGGACAAAACCCACTTGAGTGGCTTTTGTTGATGTCTTAAAGGAGGAATTTACCCTATTGGAAATTGTGACGACCAATACACGAGATGGACAACTTTGCACCAAGAAAGAGACTAAACAATGTCGGAGTATGATAAAATATTCCATACCTCATGCTCAAAGTTGGGTATTAGAGACTCTAAGTGGCACTTGGTTATATGATATCACAATTGTTACATAGTTACATCCAGTTATAGATGGACTTCTTGGACATCTTCTGACTAGTAATCTCTTATTGATAAGTTGTCAAGTTCAAGAAAATTTTCAGGTAAAGAGCAAAGGGGGGATTGGGTTTACGAATATACCATAGTAGAATCATGGTAAAGGTGGCCCTACATCATAAAAAATAAATGATAGAGCAAGGATATCCAACTTCAGGACAACTTGTCCAATCCATAAGCAAAGAAGAGTAATAAGAAGTCAAAGGAGGATGCTTGAAAGTGAGTAAGTTTCATGAAATCCCTTGGCACAACATCAATGAATGTCACTCTAAGAAGTCATTTTTGGTTGAACTAAATGGTGTGAGTTTCATAAAATCCCTTGGTATGACATTGATGAATGTCACTCCATGAAGTCATTGTTGATCAAGCTAAAAGTTTCATACTTGGGTCCTGGCTCAAAGTTGGATAAGGTGAAATTGATCATTAATGTGGAACCAATCGCTACCAAAAATACTCAACTAGAAGAATCAAAGAAGCCTAAGGAAGGTAACACCTCTTCCACTCACAAATGTAGTGAAGAGAACTTGATTATATTTCATTATTGGTAGTGGTAACCAAAAGATTTGATCCTAGCAAAGGTCATCAAGAGGTTGAAGTTGTTAAGGACATTGCACCCCCAACTATACACCATTTGTTAGTTAAGCTAGGGATGAGACATTCGAGGTATTCAACAATGCCACTAACACTATGACATCAAACCCTTTAAAGATGATCCACTTTGTGATGTTACTTGCTTGAAGTTTATGATTATTGCACTAAGAAGTGCTCTACAACCCCACATGGGAGAGATGTTGTCATGTAACATTACATTAAAATAAATAAAATAATAACTACATTAAAAAATGTTAATAACAAAAATAATTCAATATTGAACATAGATATTAATAACAAAAAATATTTAGATGTTATTTATAAACAAAACACTTCAATGTCCACCATAAATAACATAATTAACCCGGATGCGGGTGTCAACATGCAATAAACGATGCCATGTGCCAGCCACGCGTAGAGGACAGCGGGCCGATACACAGGCAGTTTGCAATGGTAGTTTACGGTGTGGTAATGAATAGCATTCAATGCTCTTCAATGTGGCTTCTGTCCCAAGGAAACTCCGACAGAATTTACAGAATGGCAGCAAAAACATTTGATGCAGTTTGTTGGTGTGCGCAGGAGGGGAATTGGGGCTCTGAGGCGGAAGGAGGTGACGAACCGCCAAGGAAAGAGGAGGGAGGCTTTGGTGGCAGCAAGTCTTCCCTCAAGTTTCAACTCTGTACATTTCCGACTTCTGGTTCCCGGCATTCTTGGGAGGTGGCGATAAGGATTAAGCCAAGATCTCGTTCAGTTGAGGTGCTGCATCGCGAAAGCGGGATCCTTCTGGCAACCGAGCTCGTTATCCTCAATTCAAAGGTGGACAGAGAAGTCATTGCAGCTTTGCTTAATCTTCAGGTGGCGACAGAGCACTCTGTACATTCCATGGCTCCTCGTATGCGCGCAACTCCTCGCCGCGGGCGCAACTATGGGCAAAGGGGAAGCTCAGGAGGCAGGGGCAGTCACAGCCCACGACGCATTTCTCCCCTTGCTTGTGCTTCGCCCCCTTCAATTGGGTCGGAAGACTCCGGATACGCCATCAGCAATACTGTGCAGTCGGCGAAATTCAAATTCAGGCGCAGGACCAACAAACCCATTGTCTCAGCTCTGGTAACAGTTATTTTTTCTGAAGAAGAAGAGGAGGAGGGAAGCTGGAAGGCGGAAACCGAGGAACAGACGCCTCCTTCCTCGGACAACTCAGCGCAGAGGAAGGATTTGGAAGACAGCTCTTACAGCCCTTCATCTCAAAGCAGGCTTGAAGAAGACAGCACTTTTGCGCACTCTGAGGAGCAGGCAGAGGTGCTAAAGGAAATAGGAAGTTTGAAGGGCAAGGAACCCATGAACATAGCTCAGCAAACCACTGAAGTTCCGCCAGCAATGGAAGTTACCAAGAAGGCTTCGCCCCAGAAGCAAGCCTTGGACAAGGAACCTGAAAATTCCTTTGCTAATATCCTGTACCTCAAATTGCCGCCAGGAATCCTAAGACTTGAAGATATCCCGGACGGGATGGAGGTTACCTGGGAGCGAGATCCGGACAAAGAAGCTGAGCAATGTCCGAAAAGTCTCAAGTAATTATCGTCGTTCTGCGGGTAAGAACTTCGGCTCCTGGTATAAGGATTATATATATGTTCTGCTATGTCTATGCGTGTTTTGAACATGGTATTTTGGGTTCGGCTTTATCTGTTGGGCGACCGCGGCACCGCGTATCGAGGTTGGCGACACTCATCGAAGAGCAAGCACACAGCCTCTGTATTTTTGATTATGTTTGCACTCCTGAAGAATTCCAAGTCTGTAATGATTTTACTCTCTGCTTTGAAGTTTCTTACTGTTGATGACATTTTGTCTCATGTTCCTTACAATCAGTGGAACAGGGTTTTTGTGAACAGTTTTGAAAGAGAGTTGCTCACTCACTCTCAGAGGTTAAAACCTCTTGTAAATATTTTTTCAGTTTCTTTAATATAAATAGTTTAGTCTTTGCCCAAAAAATAAATAAATAAATAAATAAATAAATAAATAAACTTTAAATAGAGAGAGATAAAGTAATTGATAGTAAAAAAATATAATTTCTTCCATATGTGCTACTTTCTACCTTTTAGTGCAAGGGAGATGTGTAATTCCTTCACCACTCATCATGAAGATTAAGCATGACATCTAAAATGATATTAATATTACAACCAACCATAGAGGAGATGTGAAATTCATTCCATGCTCAACATAGAGTTGACATGTTGTATTTAAAAAATAAATATTAATAACCAAAAAAAAATGAGTGTCAACCATAAATAGAATATTTCTTTTTCCATATTAGTAACATAATTTTAGAACAACTTTATGTAAAAAGAGATAGAAAATTTGAATTAAAAAAAAATAATAATAACAAAAAAAAAACCTTATACATTTACTTGTGTAATTCAACCATATTTCAATTTTTAGTTTGGATAAAATATTTGAATATTTTTAACAAATATTTCAATATCAATTTCACACACAAATATTGAGAGAGAGAGGAAGTAAAAAAAACATTTTATTGACCACAATAAATAAAATATTACAATGCCTACTTTATGCAAAATAATTTTATAAATTTTATGAGAGAAAAAATAATATTCCAAAGTTCTTATTTTATTGATAAGTGGTTTCTTATTAAGGGTATGAGGGAGATGTGCAATTCCTTCATTTCTTAATATGGGGTTGACATGTAGCGTTTTACATGTATTTATCTACACAAGGAGAGAGAGAATGTGTGTGTGAAAGGTAGTGCCTATTCCATAGATACAAGCTTTTTAATTCCCAATATGAGGAAATACTTTGTCTAAATATATTTAATTGCAGACTATGTACATATTATATAAAATAATCAAAAATAAAAATTTCTTGTGGTCAAAACATTTTATTGGTGTGGTGTTCAAAAAAAAAAAGATATATAATTTGTTTAATGCTCATCAAGGAGGTGACATGTGGGATAGATGAAGCGATAGAGATCCATCTTAAGCTCATATCTATCAAGGGTAGAGAGGGATCAAAGATCTAGAGGTGCAAACCTTTTCTCAAGTTTTGCACCCTTAAAGAGGTTTGCACTTTAAAAGATTTGATCCCTCTTGGTGCTTGGTAGATCTGGGTTTAAGAAGGATCTATGTTGGTTTTTAAGAAAACCATATATGTGGAAACTTCATGTTATTTATGAGTATAAGCCTCATAATGTTATTGTTGCTACAATGTACCAAAGGTTGTCCCATTATTGTAGTATCTTTTATTTTAGGGAAGTGATGTAGGAAGGCGACCTCTCTTCATGATTTATTTAGAAGGCGAATGAAAATTCATCACAATCACCAGGGCCTCTGCATATTGTCTCTCTAGATAGTGGAAGAATATAGAAATATATTTATCTCACCTACATGGGTGCCTCTTCATTGTTAAGTATGCAATTGATTTGACACCTAAAGTTTGTATACCTAACAACCTAGTATATAGATTCTTTCGTGTGGAGAATGAAGAAATCAAATGTCAATTTTAAGAGCAAAAGTACGACGTATGACCAAGCTCCACAACTTGGGGGAGCCTAATTGTGTTGGTTTTAGAAGAAGTAAAATTCATGATGACTCTTTTTTTATTACAAATCCATAAACAATATCATAGATAAGAACTAACATCCAACTCCCTAGAATGACAATCTTCTAGATCATCTCAAGGTTAACAATTTTTTGTATGGATAACTTAAAGTCTAACAATTACCAGGTGTTAATTGAGCAAAATAATACATGGAAGACAATGTTCAAGTCCAAAGATGACCTAAGTGGTTTATCATGCTTTTCAACTTGACTAATTATTTAACATTTATGAGGATGATGAATAACATCTTGTGGCCATTAAGAAATTCCTTTGTGGTTACACATCTAGTTGATATTCTCATCTTCAATAGAAATTAGGTGGAGTATTTGTAGCACATTCAAGAAGTTATAAGCACCTGATGGCAACACAAGTTATATGTCAATCAAGAGAAGTGATCACTTGCCATGTAGTGTATTCAATAAATGGATAGACCATGGTGTGAACGTGAATCTAGCAAAAATTCAAGTCATCCATGATTGGTTTACCTCGAAGACACTAATAGAGCTCCATAATTTCACCAACTTCTACTGCATGTTTGTGCTAGGATTTTGTATTATTACTTGGATCATAATACAAGTAAGCAAGGGTGGAGAACCAATTTTTTTGGTTGAATAATAATAGAGAGTATTTTAATATTTGAAATGCCACCTCTATTCGATGTCAATCCTCATTTTGATAGATCTGCAATAACCCTCCAATATTGAGGCATATGTTTTAAACTATGTTATTGATGTAGTCCTTATTCAACATAGTCATTTGGTGGCTTATCATAGGGAGACACTCTCTCACATGGTTTGTAGGTACCCCAACTATGACCAGGAGATGTACTCCATTGTGTAGCATGTCAACAATGCAAGCATTACATTTTGGAAGGAAATGATCATCCATTTTTATCATACACCCCTAGAATTTGTGCAAATGCAAGGAAAGTTACATAATGATTGTCATCAAAAGTGGTCTACGCATTTGCTATAATTCTGCTTAATCATTAAGTACAAGAAGGGAAACACAAACTAAGTCGTGGATTACCTTAGTTGACCTCTTGTTTTGGTGCTAGCTATAGTCCATAACTCTTGTGTTCAATTATAACTTCAATGCAACTCATTTCCATAATATTCACAACAATTACCACATTATTTCTATCCTCTAATCTTCCTTGAGCTGTGAAGATTACCTACACAATACCAACAAATTTAGTTATCTTAGTCACCCTTTGGGCTAGACTAATTCCCCTTATAGAAGGGGATCCTACACCAAATTTACCATGCAATTCCATTGTCAATTGATTAATCAACCTATAGATTTCATTCACCTATATGATAGAGAATCGATTGTAGCTAGGTTTATTATGTGATTCACTTGTCCAATCAAAAAACTTGTTGACACATTGGTTGAGGTTGTGTAATAGTCATTCAATTAAGGGTTCTTCATAATTTCAAAGGGATCACTACTTAACAATCCATAATATGAGTTCAACATAGCAACATCTAGGGTCTTCTTATCAAATACAACATTCCTGATGTAAATGACTTCTCAATTGACTAGATCATATACTATGTAGGCTCTTTATTCTTGACAGTGCCCCACCATAATACAAGTATGACCCTTTGCATCTATTTTCTTCCTCTTGTTGTTTAGAATATAACCCAAGTTATACATCAAAAATTTTGAGATGTTTGGCTAATGGTTTTTTGTCTCTCCATTTGTTAAGAGGGGTTATATCCCGTCCAATTTTGGTCATAAATCATGTTCAAATGCAATATCTAATAAATGATGATTTCCAAAATATAATCGACATACATATGGCTTGAATCAAACATTGTGCCTTTTATACCATGGTTTGATTCTTCATTTCAACAACATCATTTTATTGAGTTGTGCAAGGCACAAATATTTACAATGAGATAGACAAGTAGATCTCAAGTCCTTTCTTAGATATTCTCCTCCATTGTCATATTTAGACATTTCCTTGGTTGATCTCATTGATTTTCAACTAATGCACTAAATTTCTTGAACTTGTCAAAGACATGGTCCTTATTCCTCAATAAATATAAACAAGTTGCTTGGAAAGATCATTAATGAAATAAAAAATGCATTGCACTAGCTAATGATAAGTCTTTTCTCTTTAACTCTTCCCCGTCTCAAATGTAGTTTAGTGATGCTTTCTGAGCACACACCCTTCATGTACACCAATAGGAGACACTTCCCTCAATATTCCACTGAATATATTAAACTTCACCTTCAATTTCATACTTTGAAAATTTAATGTCTAAGTTGTTCATAGCAAATTCTTCTCTAGTCGTTGGTCCTAGCTATGAGTATTGTTGGTTCTAGATCTTCCTTATGGATATCATAAAAAATCATAGAACTTATACATTATGTCTTTGGGGTTAATAATACTCTCAGCAGCAACAATAAAGTCATTGTTAATATCTTTTACTACAAACCTATTAGGCCAACATTTAATCTTGTTGCCAATTTGGGTTTGTTGGGGTAAATACAACAATTTAGTGCTCAAACTTGATACATGTTACACATCAACAATCACACGATTTTGACATGCAATCTAACCACAAGAAAAATTGTAACTACATAATCATCCACAAAAATATTTCTCCTTCTACAACTTTATTCAATGAAGAAAAAGGAGAAGCATCCTAAGTTATATGGTGGATACAATGAAAATTATCTGTCCACTCACTTTAAAAGTGTGACCATATAATACCTGAGAAGTATTGACAAATAAAGTATAATTATCTCCCTTAACTTATGATATTCGATGCTATAGTTTGGTTCCAGTAGTTAAGGCCTTGCTTTTAATATTCTTTACCTTATCCTTAATATTTTTGGTTTTCTTCCAACAAAATTTCTAGACATGTATTCTCTTTCCATAGTATCAATTGGTATTTTTTTATTAGCTTTTTAGATCATGGTATATTATGACGCTTCTTCATGTTGGTTTAGTTTATATAAAAAATTTCATGGTAATCATCATGATCTTTCTATTGATTGTATCCTCAACTTCTTTGTCTATGTTTTGTTGACATTTGACCTTAAGTAGATGGTCATGTTCTTTACTCTCAAGTTTATCTTCATTAGGCAATTTTTCTTATGCCCTAATTAGCAAACCATAAAAATAATCAAAGGTATAGTTGTTATCATCTTCTTTTTTGGAATACCAACTAGCATAGAATATCAAACTAAAAACATCACAAAGTGATCCCAAATTCATCAAGATTAGTTCCTTAAGTTGATTGTATTTCTTTACAAAATCCTTTCCACATTCACCTAATTTCAATTGAATCTCCTTCTTACAAGCCACATAATCTTCAATCATGTCAAAAGGGAGAGGATTAAGAGATAGCAATGCTTTCTTAATCTGCATGTCTTAACTTTTATCAATCTCATTAAAAATATTATTGAATTCTTCTAGACTTTATTTGGATAGCCAAATATGCTTGTATGATGAAGAATCTGCTTGGAGATGTGGATAAGCATGGCTCTTATAGCCTTTTCCTTTTTCACATTAAATGAAATCCTCATGTTCACCCTTACGATTTGGAACCATGATATTTTTAAATTGACAAAGTGCTTTATTCATAATAGCATTTCATATTTTGTGCCAACAAGCCATAGTTCCATTTAGAACCACAAGTTCTCGCTTTGAATTAATAATCACTAAAAAAAATTCTAATTCGTCTACATTTCAAAACATGGTTAAAACTACTAGAGATATTTGACTCGACCAAAGTGCATATAGAAGTGAAAATATCCAACATAATTTGTAGACAATGGGCTAACTCTCAAATTAACTCACATAAATGAGGAAATTATAGTAAAATTTTGTGAACATAAGTGCACTCATATCTATAAATTTTCTACCTTGATCTACACACTAGTTTATCACTTTGTTGTGACCACATTTAGTCAATCTGATTGATTGATCGACATACATAGTTGACCTCCAACTATTGACTAAATATCTCTATAAGATGTGTAACACCCACAACCACTCAATGGGGTGCATTACTAAATCTATAAATCCAAAACTTGAATTTTGATCTTAAATCCAACATATAAAATCTTTGATACCATATTATATTATGCCCACCATGGCCCAACAACAACTATATTACCCTTTAACTAATTTGTAGCATAGCATGGTCACCATAACAATACTAGCTATGCCATTATGGCACCCTGATACCTTAACCATGCTTTGTCATACATGTCTAGTCCATATTAGCATGCAATTACACAATCATAAAAACATGATTAAACATGTATAAACATATCAATTATAAACATCACATAAACACAAGAAATATTCACAGCATAACCATAATATACATAAATTGGAAGAATCATCTTCTAAATGAAACACCAATTATCCTTAGATGTTCCACCCAACCATAGACCTCGCTTCTCCAATACTCTTAGTAGTGGGTCACCCCCAACTAGGCCTATGACTCCATTAGGGAAAAAGTATTCCTAAATTCAGCTAAGGTCCACAAAACAAACCAACAAGTTAATAGGCCAACGTACCAAACTCCAGTAACCTCCATCCTATCGTGTTGTATCCTCCATTAGCCTACACAACCCAAGATAATGCACCTCCTTCTCTGCACATATAGTCCCTCTCGTTGTGCGACTACCCTTCCATAGCTCCAACATAGGCCAAGTATGGAGTTTCAAAGCCCTATGGCTCAAAGAGTTCCAACTACCTTCATGAGTCTCCAAGTACCCTCTAAGCTTCACACTAGCGAATCGATTATTGATTTTGTAGCTTCGAAAGGTCTTCCACATAGGCTTGGTTTCTTAACATGTGGAAATGAAGTCGTCTTTAAGTGGTTGTTCAAGGGGAGAAACTAAATTGATCTCCTTCCTAAGTTTTAACTTAGGAAAAAATACACTGATTAATTATTTGATTAATGTAGACTTTGGACTAATGGTTTTCTAAGGATAAATAATCAATTATTTAAGTGATTTAGATATAATATATATCGTTCATAAAATAAAACTAGGGTTTAATCCTAGCCCTCGATAACTTATGAGATTATGGATTTGACATATGGAGAATTATAAAAGCAGCCTAAAGGAGAGGATGAAGACACAATACAAGTGAGAAAGAATTTCAAAAAGAGATTTATAAACAATTTACAAGAG
Source organism: Pinus taeda (assembly GCA_000404065.3). Taxonomy (NCBI): domain Eukaryota; kingdom Viridiplantae; phylum Streptophyta; class Pinopsida; order Pinales; family Pinaceae; genus Pinus; species Pinus taeda. The sequence goes on along the minus strand of APFE030118660.1, from coordinate 61,937 downwards.
TAATATTGTGCATTTTTTGTGAGAGATTCATAGGGGTCGAGGAAGAAGGAAAAGGATAGCAAGAGAATTTTTTGTAGATGAATAAATTAGAAAGGACCTACATGAGTGAGACAACAAATGAATTTTTGTGGATGTGTAGGGGCTTGAGGAGGCCAAGTGGGTTGTTGATTTTGTTGGAAGAATTTATCTAAGGTTCTGTTGTAATTTCCTTGTAAATTTTGAGGCCATTTTCCTTGGTTAGGGATCCCATGATTTATTTGAGAAATTAAATGATAAGAAGTTGGAGGGTTTTATTGTTATCTTGTCTCGTTTTTCTGAGTTACTTTCTAAAATATTTTCCGCTACTACTTGCTAAGGTAGAGTGCCAAATAGTTTTTTGTTTGTCATTTTCATATTTTATTTTATGCGAAAAAAGAAGAAGAAGAAATATTCACTAAGTAAAATAATTTATGAGGGTAAAATAACTACATGAGACATTAAATCTAAAATTGAGACTTGCAAAATTAACATAACATCAGAGCATTGAGTAAGCTCTACACAGGATGATCAATGGACAAGGGGTTTCAAATAACAAGAATTTATTTGTTTATTTTTGCAGCACAATTTTTATTTTGTAGTAAGGGTTTTGTGGTTGAAATCAATCTAGGGAGATGTCATCATCAAGTTTGAGATTTGAATACAAGTTGGAGGGGGTTGCAAACTTTAGTCCATGGAAGGAGAGGATCACCATTGTTTTTATGGAAAATAGCTTATCGAAACTTGTAGAAAAAAGGGATCCAAGTTTCTTCGGATCTTACACAAGCAGTTGAACACAATTTGAAGGATGTGAAGGCTAGAGGGATCATATTGGATGTTGTGAAGTATCACATAATCCCTCACATATCATGTAAGCATACAACTCACCAAATATGGTTAGCGTTGTACCAGAGTAACACCAAAATAAGAAGATGGTGTTAAGAGAGAAACTTAGAAAGAAAATAATGAACATATATGAAACTGTAGCCTCATACTTCACAAGGATCTAACAAGTTTGTGATGAAATTTCAACCATTGCGGAAGACCTGGATGAGGGTGAACTTGTCAAAATGGTCTTGAGTGGTTGCACCAAGCAATGGGATATCTTTGTGACATATATCCTTCCTAGAGACAAGCTTCCTAACTGCACAACATTGTAGGCTGACTTCACCCAAAAGGAGATTTGGGAGAGTTCAATATTTGGTGGACAACATAGAGGCAAATGTGGAGATGAGGAACATACTCTTGTTGGGAAAGCAAAGAAGGGTAGGGTAAACCCAAGCATAACCATAGTGGAGGAGGATCTTCACAAGAAGAGAAAAAGAAGGACATGAGCAACTCTAAGTGCTTTGCATGTTCCAAGTGTGGTCACTATGCTGGACAATGCCCCTAGTAAGAAGAAAGGCAAAGGGAAGACATCAATAACTACATCTATGCAAATAGATGAGTTGGATGAGAAATTTGCGAAGGAGTTTATATCGGTGTCATGTCTTTTAGGCACCATGAAAAATGGTGTATGGTTTGTGGACAACAAAGCTTATTAACATATTATAGGATCATGTGATCTCTTCACCAGTATGGCCAAGGAGCATTATGATCTTCATATGGAACTTGGTGATAATGCTAGGTATACAATGGAGGGTATTGGCAACATACAGTTCCAGCTAGACTCTAGGAGTCCCATGGAGGTGAAGGAAGTATTGTTTGTACCTAGGTTGGAGAAGAAATTTCTCTTCGTTTCAGTAATGGAGGTCAAAAGGACTCAAGGTCAGTTTCATGGGAGGTGACGTATATGTCAGGTTGAAAGGATATGATTCTACCATGAGGTGATTAATAGGAAGTAGAGAGAGTAACCTATATATGTTGAGAGGACAACTAGTAGAGGCCCTTGTGCAAGACAAGGACAACTAAAGTGAGCTTTAGCACAGGAGGATGGGGCATCTACATTGTAGGTATCTACCACTATTATGGATATGGTCAATGGTTTTTTAGAGTTCAGTGTGGAGCAGGATGGTGTGTGCAAAGGATGTGCACTTGGAAAACATGTTAAAGCAACATTTCCTAACAATGAGACAAAGTCCAAGGGAGTGTTCGATTTGGTCCATTTTAATATTTGTGGTCCTATGTTGGTGGAGTCTATATTTGGATGTAGTTATTTTGTGACCTTCATAGATGCCTATTCCAAGAGGCTGCTTATTCCAAGAGGACATTGATTTACTTCCTAAAGCCTAAGGATGAGGTCTTTGGTTGATTTCACGAGTTTAAAGATCTTGTGGAGAACCAATTTGGGAAGAATATCAAAGTATTGAGATTAGAAAATTCATGTGAGTATACCTCTAATGAGTTCAATGGTTTTTGCAGGGAGGCAAGAATAAAGAAAGAGTTGACAATGTCCTACAATTTGCAACATAATGGGGTGGCAGAGGGGAAGAATATGACTATAGTGAGAGTAGAAAAGATAAAGATCCATGATTAGGACTTGGTTATGTTCTTGTGGGCAGAGTCTTGTAACACATCAATGTATCTATATAACAGGATTCCTCGCGGGATAATGAAGGACAAGACTCCTGAGAAGGTATTTATGGGAGTGATATTGGAGCTGAGGCATCTTCATATCTTCAGTAGCCTAATGTATGCCTATATTTCATTGGAGAAGAGGACTGAGATGGAGCCTTAATCTAAGAGAGGGAATTTTATTGGATACAATGATATCTAAAAGGCCTATACATCTACATCTCGGAGTAGAGGAAGATAATAGTTAGTTAGGATGTTAGATTTGAGGAGGGCAGGACCTTTAGGAGGTCACATGAGATAGGTCCAATAGTGGTATAGGATTGAGAGCAAGAGGATTTGAAGGCTGAGGAGGGACTAACAACACCAACAATAGGGACACAGACTTCTGATTAGGAGGAGGAGTGAGAGGTTCCTTGGATCTCTTTCAAGAGGAGGTTGAGATGAGTTAAGTAGACATTAATAGATGTTGAGGAGGATGTGGATGCTCTTAGTAGAAATTTTGGGAAGAGTATGCCACTGGCCAAATTTTCTAGTTATATGGCCTTGATGAGCAACATTAGTGATTCTTAGAGTTCTACCTTTGAGGAGGCAGCAAACCAACATGTTTGGAGGGATTCCATGGTGTAAGAGTATAGTTCCACCATGAGGAACTATATGTGGGAGATAGTACCAAGGCCTAAGGGGAAGTCAATGGTCACTTCTCGATGGATCTTCAAGATCAAGCATGAAGCATAAGGAAGTATTGAGAAGTATAGAGTGAGGTTTGTGGTGAGAGGGTTATCAGAAAAGGAGGAAGTAGATTACAAGGAGACATTTTCACCCATCAAGAGATATGCATCTATCAGGGAGGTTATATCTATTACCTCAAAAATGGGGTGGAGGATTCATCAAATGGATATGGAAACTCCCTTCCTCAATGGGTAATTGAGGAAGAGGTGTATATTGAGCAACCTTAGGGATTTGAGTTGCATGAGAGGGAGTCCCATGTGTGCAGACTAAAGAAGGACTTATACAGACTCAAACAAGCACCTCATGCATGGTACTCTAGGATTGATGGGTACCTACTTGGATTGGGCTTTATCGAGAGTGATGCGGACTGCAACTTGTAGTATGTACTTTTTTATGTTGAGTTGCTTATCTTGGTAATGTATGTTAACGATATATTTCTAACAAGATTATGGAAGCTCATAGGGATGTGCAACAAGGACCTTTTTTTTTGGAGTTCGAGATGAAGGATATTAAATTAATGCACTAATTTTTGTGAATGGAGGTGTGGCAACAACTAGGAGAGGTTTTCCTAAGGCAAGTATGCAATTGAGATCCTAAAGAGATTCAAGATGGAGGATTGTAAGATGACTTCTACACCCATGATTATGAACTTGACAGAGCTTAATGCTTCTGAGAGTGAGATGGTGGATCCCACATTGTACAAGTAATTTATCCGATCATTGATGTATTTTGTTAATACTAGATTGGATATATTCTTTGCAATACACGCACTTAGCCAATTTGTTGTGGGGTTGAGGACGATTAATTAGGTGCTCGTGAAGCACGTGTTAAGGTATCTCTGTGATATATTGGAACATGGATCAAGATATGTCAGAGTTGGTGGAGTGTAGTTGTAGGGATATGCAGATTCAAATTAGGCTAAGAGTGTAGTGGATAGAAATAGTACAACTAGATGTTGTTTTAGCTCAGGGTAAGCAACAATCTCGTGGTTTAGCAGGAAGGAGCACTTAGTGGTGCTTAGCTCAACATAATTCAGGTGCATCGTATTCTAGCGAGTTGTGAAGCCATATGGCTTTGCAAGATGCTCATAGGGTTATTTGGTCTTGAGATGGGACCTACGTCGATCCACTATGATAACCAAAGTTGCATCAAGTTTTTAGAGAATTTAGTGTTTCATGATAGGTCCAAGCACATAGGGATATGATACTTCATTAGAGACATGGCCTAGAGAGGTTATGTGTTATTGCAATACATTTACATAGGGGACGAGGAGTAGATACTCTCACGAAGCCTCTAGTGAAATGGAAGTTCATGTTCTACAAGGACAAGCTAGGGGTGCTGGCGAATCTCATCCTTGCTAAGAGGGAGTGTAGATTTTGTAGCTTCAAAGGGTTTTACACATGGGCTTGGTGTCTTAGCATGTGGAAGTGAATTCCTACCTAGGAGGTTGTTTGATAGGAGCAACTAATATGATCTCCTTCCTAAGCTGTAACTTAGGAAAAAGTACATTGATTGACTATTTGATTAATGTAGACCTTGAGTTAATGTTTTTTCTAAGGATAAGTGACTTATATATAATCTCCAATGATGATTAAAAAATGCTAGGATTTAATCCTAGCCTTTAATCAGTTTGGATATTGTGGATTTGGCCTATGGATAATTATAAAAATGACATAAGGGAGATGACGAAGAAAAAACACAAGCAATAGAGAAATTTAGAAAGTTATTTTTTGAATAATTCGCTGAAGTAATATTGTAGGTTTTTTGGGGGAGATTCACTTGGGTTGAGGAAGAAGGAAAAAGACACTGGGAAAAATTTCTACAACTAAATAAAATAGCAAGAACCTACATGAGTGAGACAACAAACATTTTTTTGTGGATGTACAGGGACTTGAGGAGGATGAGAGGGTTGTTGATTTTGATAGAAGAATTTATCTCAGGTTTTCCTGTAATTTCGTTGTAAATTACGAGGGCCATTTCCCCTTATTATGGAGCCCATGATTTCTTTGAGAAATCAAACGATGAGAAGTTGAAGGGCTAATTTATGTTGTAGTTTATATGATTTTATTGGGTTATTTTCTAAAATATTTGTTGTTGCGATTTGGTAAGTTAAAGTGCCAGAAAAAAATTTATGTTTGTAGTTTTCAATTTTTATTTTTATTTTTTTTGTTATTGAAAAATAATATATATATCTAATATTATATATATTATATATATATATATATTTATATATATATAATATATATATTATATATATATATATATATATTATTATATTATAGTGGGTTAAAATAATGCATGAGACATTAAATCTAATTGGAACTTGCAAACTTAACACATATCCCCACACTTCTCTCTTTAGGCCTCTAGCCTTCCCCAAGTCAACCAAGAATTTTACATCCATATCCATCCAAGATCTATAGGGTAATAATATCACAAAGTCACACTCTCCTAAAGAAATGGCAATAATAAAAATTGTCACATTGAATAGAATAATGGAAAGAATGATTACAATGACGGGAATTACACTATACTCTTCCTTTTTATGTGCATGAGCTCGTTTTGTTAAGTGGCATCTCATGATGCCCCTTTTCCCACTTTAATATAAAAACATGTGCAATTTTAACTTTAGATATTTATAATAATGGCGTAGTCCCCTAGGCTTAAGCTCCTCATCAACTAACTCTTAGCCCCATTTCCCACTTGTAAAGTCCTAACCCCCCATCTCCCTTATCTATCTAAGTCTATATTAGTAATGTATTTTTATTAATATCTTTGTAATTACATATCTACATAGCTTGGGTCACTAAACTTTAGCACATAGGATCATCGACTTAAAATCACAAAGGAACTATCATATTGTGATCTTGATAAGTGAAAGGAAGCACCATACAAGAGGGGCTAGCTCCGAAAAATGGGCAATTTAAGCAGTTAGAGGGAGAAAACACAAGTGAATTAGCAGGTAACCGTGGGAGGAATATAATGCCATAGGTGTGGCCAGATCATCAACCCACCATGAACCCAGATAATGGAGGTTGATTCCACCTTAGGAAATTAGAGGAATCAACAATGGATATATTTTGTTGTGTCAATTCTGACATCTCATGTTTTTCATGTTTTGTAAATATTTGATTTCAATAAGGAATCAAAATTTGTTAGGTAATCATTAGGACAGATAGGCCATTCGCATGCTCAGACAACTAGGAAGTTCAGATAGTTGTAGCATTCAAGATATTTTTGTAATCATTTGTTTGGACTCTCTCCCTATAAAAAGTGAAGAAATACTCATTAGTAGGGGTCCTGGATTTTCTGGTTTGGGTGGTTTGATTTTCAGTCCCAAAAGTTGTAATCTTTCTGCTAGTTTTTTTTAGCTTAACACATGTATTTCATTCTGGAAAATTAATGAGGAAGTTTTCAATGATTCCAAGCATTAGGAAATGTAGTATATGTTCTACCTCTGTGTGTCATTTCATATGTTTTTCTTCTTCAAAAATTGTGTAATTGTAGTTGGGATTCACTCTTAAGTCACAAATTTACTTATGTTATGTTGTAGAAAACGATACTTGTGAAATTACAGATTTACCTATGTTATGTGATAGTAGATGGTACCTATGAGATTGTAGATTTACCTATGTTATGTGATAGTAGATGGTACCTGTGAGATTGTAGATTTACCTATGTTATGATATAACAAATAGTACCTGTGAGATATTGACTTGCAATCCTTAAAACATGCTCCATAATTTATGCACCTCATTTCCTTTATCTTTACATGATTTTATTGGGATTTAGTGCATGGGATTATGTGTCTGTCCAACCGTCTGCACTACGTTTCTTTCTTATATTTATTCTTTCCACCTTTGCTGTAACGACCAATCAAGATGCATTCTTTGTGTGTAGGCCACCAAATCTGAACATTTATTCTTGGGAATGATATTTTTTTTTTAAATGTTTATATCGAATTTGCCTATGAGTAGGGTAACTAGATTTAACTCATTTTACATTTATCTCTTGAGCATCACTGTTATATCTTCAAGAGACACTAAGATGTCCTTAAACCAAGGGTTGTCTCTACGAGCGACAACATCTTTTGGCACTGTTGTCGGGGAACGAATTAGAATATATTTCCCTTGGTAGAAATTTGTGCATTCCTTTGTCTAGTGGGAAAAGGAAGTGTGGGTTGAGATCTCTCACCTAGAGGGGTTTCAAAATGGCTCTTCCTACATTCTTGGCCAAGAAATTTGCCCCACTATATTTTTATTCTGTCATTGGTTATCCTCATCATGTTCCTCCATTTAAAGAATGACATACCTATTTTCCTAGATTCAGTGGCAACACAGATGGAAGCCCAACCCAACACCTTATGGACTTTCATGAATGCATGGAGCAATAGGGTATTGTTCATGAAGATGTGAAAACGAAGTTGTTCACATATTATTTGGATAAAGAATCTAGGATTTGGTACAAAACCCTACCTCACAACAACATATCTTCTTTGAAGAGATTTCACATAACATATAATGATTTTTGCAAAAGATTATAGCCACTAGATTCTTTGTTTGGAGATTGTTGTGAACATTTTAATATTGAAAATATTTCTAAGAGTGATGATGTTGTTGAAGATACTTGTGGAGCCCAGCTCCAAGAAAACATAAACCTACATCAAGAAGTGTTGCTTAACAATCAAGAAAAGGAAGAATAATTAATTGAGCTGCAGACAAACACTCGAAGGTCATATTTTGTATATTGTTCTGGTGTTCATGTTTATAACACTTATCTTTTAAAAGAGGGTGTTGGCTCCTCAACAAATTCTCTAGTTTATGATACTCATAGTTCAGAGGAGGACAATTTTGTTGCGTATTTCGAAGGGGATTTGTTTACGGGCCAATGGCAAGAGGATGACCACAAAAACCTTTCTAGGAAGAGCCAAAGGTTGAAGAGTTAAGTAGTCACTGTCACTGCCCTGTGCAAGAAGATAGATATCATCAAATTGTTCAAGAAGAGGAGGCAACTACAAATTTATCTCATCAATTTTGTGATCCAGTAGCTGACTATATGGAAGCTTTCTTTGGTCAGCAACAAAATTTAGTTTCGGGGTATGTGCAAAATTTGTTATCTAAAAATTTTATATGCCGCATGCCAATTTTAATTTTTAAATTTCAGTAGCACGAAGGTATAAGGTCTGATACTCAAATGCTAGCCTGATACCACTAGAAAGTGGATTTCACTTGAGTGTGTTCATTGTTTTTTATAGATAGGACCTGTACATAAATAAGCTCTGGTGTTGAGAATTTCATTTTTAGTTGTAGTTTTTTAGTTTAAGTTTTTCAAATGGTGAATAAGGGAAGGATTCCTAGTTCAAAACAATTTTGAGAGATTTCAGAATTCAGTTTTCAGACCTTTTTTTTGACTCCATGCCCAACAAGGCTACTAGTCTGTAGGTTCTTAGTGCCTTCCCAGCAAGACCCTGTCCCTAGTCTCGTGGTGGGATATAAAAGAGCGGGTGAGGTCCACCCAGCCGCGACAACCCGATAAACTTATAAAGGGTGCAAGAGAGCAAGCACCAAGATGAAGTTGAGCGAGTGGGGTCCACCCGGTCGTAACAACCCATAAGAGTTTTAAAAGGGTACATAGATCATGCGTCAGTATGAAACTGAGTGGGTGGGGTCCACCTAAGAGTAACACCCAGGTGGAAGGTCAAGCATGAATAAAGTTAAGCGTGATGAGCGGAGGACTAGGATGACGTCATACTAGTGGGTGAAGCTCAAAATATTAGCAATACAATGCAAAGGGGATGTGTTAGATTGTAGAGTTTCGAGACATGGTGGCAATGGGCAGAGTGATAAACAATAAACATAGGGTCGGGTGGACCCTACCAGTCAGCTCATCTCGACGAGTGAAGCCCATAATATTAGTAATACGACACAAAGGGGATGTGTTGGGTTAAAGAGGGCTCTGACCTTAGCACCAGGCATGGGTTCTAATGGAGCAATTGTGACCAATGATGTAGAGCCGTTAACAAAAGAAAAAGGTCCAAGTAGGGCTTAAAAGGGCTAAGCGCCCAATAGCTTAGGTCGTGAAGACTAACCCTATGTCAGAAAATAGGTAAAGGTTAAGTGGAAGGGGTCCACCTCCACATTGGATGAAAACAACTAACAAATGAGAAATTAGTGGGTAGATCGCCATTGTTCTGAAGTTCGCTTGGTCTAGGAAAGCACTGCAAGGGGTAACTAGAGTGATGAATAAACCGAAGCGAGCCTCCGAATTAGTCAACATCAATTGTCAAGTATGACTGATCAATGACCAGGATTGATTACGTGGGGGCCAGGCCTCACTCCTGATCTTGTTCATTCATCCCGCTGGAGTAGGGGGACCACACCTGCTACCAACGTGCCAAGACAACAACAACTTCAGTAAGCCAGCATGATTTTTGTAGGGTCAAAGCCCCCCCCCCCCTCCACTTCTCGTCCAACCCCATGGCTACACGTGTCCTTCCAAAACTTCTCCACACTGCCTCCCCATCCATGCATCACTCCACCCTGTTCCCAACCTATACATTTATCATACGCTAGCTATTGAAATTTCAAATTTGTTTCCCGCCAAAGGTTTCCTTCTACCGCTCCTCCTATGCTTGACTTCGTTCAACCATTAGCCAATATAGAGCACCTACAACGCCACTACGTGAAATCACATTCACCGACAAGGGATTTTGATCTCGATAGGTGAAAGGAAGCACCATATAAGAGGGGCCATGTCAAAAAAAGGGGAAATTTAGGTAGTTAGAGGGAGAAAATGATAGGTGAATTTAAATGTAACTGTGGGAGGAATACAATGGTAGCGGCGTGGCTAGATCATCAACCAACCACGAACCCAAATAATAGAGCCCGAGTCCACATTAGGAAATCAGAGGAATCGATAATGAACATATTTTGTTGTGTCAATTATGACATCACATGTTTTTTTATGTTTTGTAAATATTTCATTTCAAGAAGGAATCAAAATCTGTTGGTAATCATTAGGACAACTAGGCCATTTGCATGCTCAGATAGCAGGGAAGTTCAGACAATTGTAGCATTCATGATATTTTTTAACTGTTTGTTTGGACTCTCTCCCTATAAAAGGGGAAGAAAGACTCATTAGTAGGGGTTTTGGATTTTTTGCTTTGGGTGGTTCAATCTTCGGTCCCATAGGTTGTCGTCTTTCTACTAGTTTTTTTTATAGCTTAACATATGTATTTCATTATGGAAGATTAATTAAGAAGTTTATGGTGATTTTAAGCATTGGGAAATATAGTATTTGTTCTATCTCTATGTGTCATTTCATGAGGTTTTATTCTTTATAAATTGTGTAGTTGTAGCCGCTAGATTCATTCTTAAGTCACAAATTTACTTATGTTATGTTGTAGCAAACAGTACCTATGAGATTGTTGATTTACCTATGATATGTGATAGCAGATGGTACCTGTGAGATTGTAGATTTACCTATGTTATGTGATAGCAGATGGTACCTGTGAGATTGCATATCTACTTATGTTATGATATAGCAAATAATACCTGTGAGATTGCATATTTACCTCTGTTATGATATAGTAGATAGTACCTATGAGATATTGAGTCAAAATTCTTAAAACACGCTCCATAATTTATGCACCTCATTTCCTTTATCTTTTCATGATTCTACTAGGATTTAGTGCATGGGATTTTGTGTCTATCCAACCCTATTCATTGGGTTTCTTTCCTATATTTCTTCTTTCCTCCTTTACTGCAAAGACTAATCAAGCTGCATTCTCTATGTGTAGGCCACCAAATCTAAACATTTATTCTTAGGAATAATATATTATATATTTGTATGTTGAATTTGCCTCTAAGTAGGGTAATTGAACCAAACTTAACTCATTTTACATTTATCTCTTGAGCAACATTAATTTATCTTCAAGAGACACTAAGATGTCCTAAGCACTGACCCTTCTCCTCAAGCGGGGGGTTGTCTCTAGGAGTGACAACAGTTTCCATCAAATACACATGAATTGAGACTTTTGCTCATTTTTATGATGTTCACTTCTTAATATAAGTGCACCAATCAAGTCTTGTGATTATAAGCAGTTCAAGGTTTTTGAGGAACTCAATTTCTAACATATCTACAGGCATTGAAACACAAAGGTTTATGCTTTGGCTAACCTCAATGCCTTCATGGATTGAAGAGCCTTACATATGGATCAAGAAATTATAACTCTCTCACCTATGGCATGATTAGTCAATTCAATCATCTCGCCATCAAAATAGATCATAATTTCGGCCATGATATAGGAAAAATAGATGGAGAATAGATAAACATTCTATCATAATTTCCTAGTACAAAATTGACTAAACGAAGTGTAGCTAATTTTCAAATTGGAGAAAGGTTTGGTGGCTCTTCAATCCTCAAATATTGGTGGTGGTGCCCACCACTTTTGAAGCCATTTACATGTCTTTAACGCAAGACAAACCTTGGAACGACAATTGGCTTTGGATGGTCTACATCTGTGGCATGGCATGGACGATGATGGAGGGTCTGCCGTGCAACTTGAACACTTTCAACTCTCAATCTTGGCTATGTTTAACAAATCATTCCTTCTTCAAATAGTGAAATCCTTCCTAATCAATTAATTTGATCCAGTCTACAGTTGAAATGAACTTTGAGGATTTCACATTAATTCTTCATGGTTACAGCCTACAGGGATGGTACAACCCATGGTTCTTGCTCCAACAAAGTCTCTATAAAATGGAGGACTTGATCTCCCCATCCCAAGAATATAAGTTAAAGGACATAGCAATGAACGAGAGTAAGGATGATAGGGAGGCATGGCCTTTAGCATCAATCTGGTTGTAAATCTCTAATTTTTGTCTATGTATTGTAAATATAAGAAATATTTAAGTGTTTTCTGCAGAGTTTTTAATATAATTCAATGTAGGACAACATGCAAGATAATTCATAGACTCATAATGGAATTATCGTGGTTATGTAATAGTGGTGCTCCTTCAAACCAAGAGAAATTATGTAAAGGTGCTAGCCTTCATCCCAATTTTTTGTTTAGATTTATCACCACTTATTTTGATATATACATATATATATAGATATATTAAATATATTTTATAGATATATATTAATTATATATATTATAATTATAATATAATATAATATATATATATATATACATTTTAACTTTGTTTTTATCTAAATAGAAATAAAAACATGCCACTAAGGTCACTTCTTCTTAATATATTAAAAGAAATATTTAAATATTTAACTTTTTTAAATAAAAAAATGATCAGCTTAGCCCACGGGGGGCAAATCAATTGGCGATTGTTGTATCATGAAATTTTATGTAAATTGTGAGATTCAAGGTTCAAATCCCTCCCATGTGTGTTTACCCTACAAAAAAAGGATCAACTTAAATATTTGATAAACTATTTTGAAGGCTGCATTTTGGTTATTTGACAAGTACCACAACACTTTTATATGTATTATAAGGATCATTATTTGCTTGGTGCACATTGCTAACTATACTTGGGAAACTTTATAAGCCATTTTACAACTTTTAAGCTTTGATTTATTTCACTTCTATTAATATATTGAAAAAAATAATATATAATTTTTTATAGATTGTAAAATGAATAATAAAGTTCTTTGATCACATGACAACCCTTTTTGTCAACCCTCTTGCAAATATTGTTATGAATTGCAATTCATGTAAATTATGTGAAAATGTAACACATTTATTGACTAAGAAGGGGACATCAATTCAAAGGTTTGAAGGAGGAGGAGTTGCTTGTGAACTCACACCTTGCATTATTTCATCACCTAAATCCATAATTGGTTCTATGGCACTACAATACAATCATTTATTGAGGAGAACCGACTCCTGAACCAAAGGATGAGTTTGCAGGTTGCTTCATGGATCGTGTCGACAGAATTAACATGCAATAGGAAAGCCGGGGGGATGCATTATGCATAAAGTCGATGGGAAAGATGGTGAGAAGGAGATTACATGATGAACAAAAGGAGAGGCTTGTATTTGTGCCTCGTTATTCCTTGTGTTCGCACGAGATTGTAATTGTGCTCATGGATTCCCTATTTTTATCAAATGCCTTTATTTGAGCCTATGTGTGCTTCGTTGAGGCATGTGTTGTATATGCATGTTGTTTCTAGAGAGAGTTCGGTGGGGTTGGAGAACTTATGTGCTTGTAAAGCTGATAAACTTGTGAGGCCTTGCTTGTTGATAAATCACCTGAGTAGTGGCATGCATGGGCCTGATAAAAATAGGGGAACTTGCTAGGTTTAGAAACTATTGGATTTGCTCAGGCACCTTAGTACTTGAGGGATTGATAAACACCTAATGTAGCCTTGGGGTTGATAGCACTGGTGCTAGTACCCTCTGATAAACTACTAGGATGGGTGTGTTCTTTTTCTTATATTAGTTGACATAACTAATAAACCTCCCTCTATTCATGAATATCCTCCTCCTGAACTAATTTAAGGCTCTTTGTGCTCTACTTAATCCATTTTGTTGTTTTCTTGTTAGTTGAGAGCCATTATGGTGTTACAACTAGGAACCATTGAGAATCACTTAGGAAATGGGATTTGTCCCTTGAAAGTGAGTGACTAGTGGAGAAACCCTAAGGAATTTAGCTCCTTAGACTCTGAATTTAGCTCAGGGGCAGTTGAATGCAAGAAATATCAGTAGTGCAGTCAACCTACAGTTGGGTGGAGAGTTGAAGTCCCACTCTCAGTTGTCAGCCAATTATGACATAATAAAAGTGTTTACTTGTCTATATGTGCACTTGGATGCTTAATGTTATTTTTAAATAACATTGGATGCATATCATCACTTTTATGAGGGAATGAATGTGTGTTCATGTTTATATTGTAATAGTATGTGTTACAGGATTATTCTAAATGAAAGGAGGGCCTCTGCGCTTGGGAATTACAGAGTTAGGTTGTTTTTAAAGACTGCATGTACCTATTATAAGTTAGGGACCTTTGTTGTGTAATTGAACATTGCTTTTTGGTTTTGGGGAAATACTTGGAATGGTGCATTTATGCACGAGACTGTGAAGAGGCATGAGGAAGTATTCAAGACTAGTGTGAATATGTTTACTTCTATTGTAGTAGAGTCTACTAAGTATAGTAGTCACAAAGTTGGCTATATCACATTCCTTGAGTAATAATCATGTTTCTAATGTAATGAATGAGTTTTACTCAAAATTAAAACTTGTGATTTCATTGTATTAGTGTATGAATGTGAAATTTGAAGAGTTATGCAAGTTTGGGGTTGACTAATCTCTTGTGGGGTGTTGTTTCAATTCGCTAAAATAACTCAGGGAAGACCCAAGAATTGGTTCACATTTTTCCTAAGGTAGAAATCACCTAAGTTTAAGGTCGAAAAGGCTTAGTTCAAGCCAAACCATAGGTGTGGGCCCAGGATCGAAGTGGTTCGGGGTTCAGAAGGGATTTTAGTCCCTCAAAATCCTCAAAGTGTCCACATATGTGCGAAATCTTAATGTGGGCTAGGGCCTAAACTAATTCAGGGGCCCTCAATAGGAGCGTTGGTGGAGTCAGCTTGGGGCCCAAAATACACGTAAAATTCGGATGCTCAGGGCCAAACATGTTTACAAATTAGTTTGGGTGCCCGATGGGGCTCAAGTAAATTGGTGGCATGGAAAGAGCTACATGCTTGATGATGTGGACCACCCATGTGAGGTAGGGTTTCCACATGGTAATAGCTTGATAATGTAACACCCTCCTCCCACATTTACCCAAGTAACAAGCCAACCGGGGTAAACTTGTGACAAGAATATACTATGATATGGTTCAACCTCCTAAGTCACCTTAAGGAAGTGGAACTGATGGAAACATGCTACACAGACCTTCCACATTAGCAACAGGACTCCCAGGAACCATCCCAAACTTTCAGGTAACCAACCCCTAGGTCCCACTGAGTTTAGCGCTCCCATGATATGGGCATGCATGCATCCAGAAGGGTCTGGACGCTCCCACAACATGGTATGCCACCATCTAGGGACTTTTTTGCCCAGTGTTGTGCCAATGTCCCCGAGATTTGACCCACTTTTTTAGGCCCAGAGCCCAGGTTATTTCCCATAACTAAATGACACCTTCAAAACAAAAAGATAACAAAGGAATGATGATACAAATGCAATTACTTGAACAAGGGATTGAGTTGAGCCGTACTAGCCATGACAGTCATTTCGTCAAACATATCACAAATATGTAATATACAGGTGTAAACAATAGATCTAAGCACATGGGTCTCATACTTATCTGAGAATTGCTAAGCA
The DNA here is from genome assembly GCA_000404065.3 of Pinus taeda. Taxonomy (NCBI): domain Eukaryota; kingdom Viridiplantae; phylum Streptophyta; class Pinopsida; order Pinales; family Pinaceae; genus Pinus; species Pinus taeda. The sequence goes on along the minus strand of APFE030118660.1, from coordinate 46,344 downwards.
ACATTGTTCCTTTATATCATTCGCTTCATCATCATCTATTAATTCATAAATACATTGTTCATTCATTTACAAATCAAAACATGAAGAAATCCATACATCATCCATTATCATAATACATGCTTATAACCAACATAATAACAACAAAAATATCAAGGATACATCAGTCATAAAATCCACATATAAACCAATACATTTATACATAAGATATCAAGGATAGAACCTCCTATTAATGAATGAAAAACCAAACTCGGGATAAGACTACAACGCTGCACCCAACCATAGAATGGCTGAGCCAATTATATTTTTAGGCATTCACCCTCGTGCCATATGAAGAGCATGAATGTGAGACTCAAACCAAAAGAACCAACGAGGGCATCCCGAGGCTAAACCACCTCATCCTCATCAATAGAAACCAGGATTTACCGCAATCCACAATGGATCACTAGGCCAAAACAATAAACATGTAATAACATGATTTACCATGATCTCCACTAGATCACTAGGCCAAAATAAGCATAGATGCCACCAGATTTATCCACCTACACAGTGAGGATTTTTCATATCTCCTAGTCTTTTAGGCTTTACCGCAATCCACAATCTAATTTAGGGATCACTAAGACCTAAATCGAGACACCACCCTCTAGGCTTTATCGTATATCTCACCATTCATCGGTAAGGATTCCTAGGCTTAATCAATGACAACCACCTCTAGGCTTTCCTGTATATCCAACCATTCACCAACAAGGATTCCTAGGCCCACCAAGGAAGCACAAAGTCTGGCTTTACCGCAAACCACACTCTGATTCAGGGGTTACTAGGCCATGTGTTCTATCATTCAGAGATCCACCTCACTCAGCTTCAAATCCACCCGACAATCCAGCTCAACCAAAACATGAGAACCCCATCACACCATGGCTATCTGAAAATGGCAAGGCTAGGCTGAAAACATTGTCACACCTGAAAAAACCCATGCCATAACAACAAAGAACCACATGCAATACCATGCATGCCAAATCTAGTAAGGAAAAAACACATGAAAATTGATACCTACAAAGAATCTTGTTGTAGTTGCTTGATCCTACTCTTCCTTGCTTGCTCGTTCCTCCCCCTTGCCTTCTTTTCCTTTCTTGATCCAATTCCAAAGTGATGCAAGAAAACTCTAAGTGTCCAACAATGTGTGAGAGAGAGAGAATAATGAGAGAGCTCCAAAATTGAACTGGAAAAAAAGTACCAACTGATCCTCAAAAGCCTTTTTATCAATTAAGCATATATTTTCTTCATTTTCCATTATTTTCCTTCATTTTCCTCCTCACATGCAATCTGTAACCTTTCACCTTCCTTTCCTCCTAATTTCCATTATTTTCGTAAGTAAATGTGCCAAAAATGTCATTTTGCCGTTCCGAAGCCTTGACCATTGCCTTTGCCAATTTCCTTAGCCATAATAATCCAAATGAACACCCACATTAGGATGTCTTGCCCAACATTAAGCTTGGAATAAGTGTCCCATCAACTTTGCCTTTATTAACTTTTATTACATGGAATTTTCACCAGGGTTGTTACAGAACCCTCCCCCTTGGGGGACATTGTCCTCGATGTTCAACCACACCTATACCCCAGCAAAACCATTGAAAAGAAAACATAATGCCCAAGGAGCTTTATAACATAACTCGATGTAGTATTTAAAATGATCACCTAGTTGAAAAGCAAACCAACATGACAACATAACAACATGACAACATGACAACATGACAACTACAATGACATGACACCCATACCGCTTATTGGAGCTTTATAACATAGCTCATGGTAGTATTTACATCCACATACATATGTACATATATATCAAAACATCACCCAAACATATGCCAAAACATATACCAAACATCATACCAAAATTGCTTTGCCTCAACCGACAAACAATGAAGGATACATAGCCCGCATATGATCCACCATCACCCATGTAGCTTCATCGGGCCCAAAGTGCTTCCTCTGCACTTTAACCTGGTCGGTTCCAGAGCCTGAGCACCTTTCTCTACAATATACACTAAGGCTCCGGCTGGAATTCCCCATTTGGCTCCAACTGCAATATAGTCCAGTCAATCACATGATCAACATCTCTAATATACTTCTCCAGAGATGACACATGGAAAACATCATGGACTTTCACTGCCAAAGGCAGTTCAAGTCGATAGGCTACTGATCTAATCCTCTCAATAATCCTGAAAGGTCCACAAAACCGTAGTGCTAGCTTGGCACATGATCTAATCCCCAAGGAGCTCTTCTTCGGTTTGATGCGCAAGTGCACCTATTCCCAACTTGGAACTCCTTGAACAACATGTTCCGATCTGCATAGATCTTCTACCTATCATGTGTTGCCTTTAGATTCTTCTTGATTACCTGCATTTCCCACTCCATGTCTGCTAACATGTCCGGTCCAATCAACACCCTATTAACTGGATTACTCAACTTGATGGGAGTATTGCAACTTCGCCCATACAACGCCTCAAATAGACTCATCTTCAAAGATTTATGATACCCATTGTTGTAAGCGAACTCTACCAGTGGAAGGCACTCTTCCCACTTTCACTGCTGATGCATCACGTACATCCTCAACATGTCCTCCAATATCTTGTTGACCCTCTAAGTCTGTCCATCTGTTTGCCGATGAGAAGTTGTACTGAAGGCAAACTTTGTGACCAAACCTGCAAATAACCACTTCCAAAACCTGGAAGTGAACTTCACATCCCTGTCTAACACAATCTTCTTTGGAACTCCATGCAATCTGACCACGTCCTTGATGAAGACTCGTGCTACATCACTCACTGAGAATGTAGACTTCACTGGAATGAAGTGAGCAACCTTTATAACCCTGTCCACAACAACCATGATGGAATCATACTGTCTCACTATCCTCGGCAATCTTGTGATAAAGTCCATGGAAATGAGCTCCCATTTCCACTCTGGAATCACAATCGACTGTAGCATTTCACTAGGATGTTTACACTATGACTTCACTAGCTGATAATCCAAACATCTAGCCACAAAGTCTACTACATCCTTCTTCAGATTCGACCAATAATAAAACTTCTTCAATGCAATCAATGTCTTCTGATAGCCTAGGTGACCGGAATATCATTTCGCATGAAACTCCCTCAAGACCACCTTCTTGATCTTACTACTATCTAGGCACATATATCTTGTCTCTAAACCTGACCAATCCATCCGTTGTGAGACAATAGTTCACACCCTGTACACCTGTACCTTTACTTGTACTCTGCTACAACCTGTGCACAATCTCCATATACCTTACATCCTGCTGGCCTACCTGCAAGATCCTATCCTATAGATCTGTCCCATAGGAACTCACAACTGCTATATGATTTACCTGTATCTACCTGTTAAGAGAATTTGCGACCTTGTTCTTGTTTCCTTTGATGTAACTTATCTCGAAGTTAAACTCACTGATCATGGCCAACCATCCAGCTTGCTTGGCGTTCAGATTTGGCTAGTCAAACAAGTATCTCAACCCACTGTGATCACTCATCAGTACAAACCTCCTACCAAGAATATAGTGCCTCCACATCTTCAATGCATGTATGATCGCTGCTAGCTCAAGATCATGCGTCAGATAATTATGCTCGTGCTCATTCAATTTCCATGATTCATAGCACACCACATGTCCTTCCTGCACAAGGACTCCACCAAGTCCTCTCTTGCGAGCATCTGTACATACTAGAAATTATTTGTCTAGATCTGCGATCTTTAACACTGGTGCATGTGTCAACAACTGCTTAAGCTGTTCAAAACTAGCCTCACACTCCTCTATTCATTCAAACTTCTTACCTTTCCTCCACAACGATGTAATAAGATAACCAATCTGTGAGAAGTTCCTCATGAACATCTTGTAATAACATGCCAATCCCATGATCTCACCTCATTTACATTCCTAGGAGCCACCCACTCCATGATGTCTCTTATCTTCTCTGTATCCACTGTTATGCCCTCCTTGGAGACAACATGTCCCAAGTAATGTAACTCAGTCTGAAAGAAACTACACTTGCTGAGATTAGCATACAATTGATGCTCTCTCAACAACCTCAACATTGTTGCCAAATGCTCGACATGCTCTTGTTCATTTTTAGAATATACCAATATGTCATCAATGAACACAATAACAAACTTGTCCAAATAAGGACACAACATACTATTCATCAAACATATAAAGGTATATGGAGCATTAGTCAAACCAAATGGAACTAGAACAAACTCATAATTCCCATACCTGATCCGAAAAGTTGTCTTGTAATTGTCCTCCTCTTTAATGCATGCTTGATGATATTTGGATCTCAGATCAATCTTCGAGAATACTGCTGCTCCCTCCAGTTGATCAAACAAGTCATCAATCCTCGGCAACAAATACCTATTCTTGTTGGCCACTTTGTTCAAATGCTTGTAGTCAATGCATAATCTAAGAGTACCTTCCTTCTTCTTCACAACCAATATAGGTGCACCCCAAGGTGATACACTTGGCCTAAGGTATCCCTTTTCCAACATTTCCTTGAACTGCAACTTCAATTCTACCAACTCAGGTGTGCTCATCCTATAAGGTGCTTTTGATGCTGGAGTTGCCCCTAACACTAACTCAATAGAAAAGTCTACTTCCCTGTGAGGTGGCAACTTTGAAATCTCTGCGGGAAACACATCCTGAAACTGTTGTAGAAATGGGTACCTGCTTAAAACATCTACATCCTCAACTTCCTTACCTTTGTCACTAGAAATATGCACTACAAATAACACCCTTTTCTGCAACTATTCTTTGCTTGCATAGTTGTCACCATCATAACTGATGTGGCTTTCTTCTTTCCCTGTAAGACTCTTGGTTCTCCATTGTCATCCACGCACTCAAAGGCTTTGTCATAATAATCCACCTTGGTCCTATGAAGGTATAGTGAGTTCATACCCAATAGCATACTATATGATCCCAACGACAATACATTCAAGTGCGCTGCTGTAGACATGCCATTCAACTCAAATGCACAAGCTCTTACTCAATGATGCACTCTTTTCTTTGTACTTGTAGCAAAATGCACTAACCAAGATTCTTCATGCATGTATTTATTCAAACCACACTTATCCATCAAGTTAGGAATAACATAACTATAGTTAGATTAAGGGTCAATCAAAATAGAAACAATTTGATCACAAAGCTTATCATCCATCCCAATGACATATACCTGATGGTCTACCTGTCTATTGTCGAGCACTACATAAATACGAGGAATGTTATAACCAACATCCCGAACAATCTGCACCTCCTGTGCACTATATATCTAAGGGCTACCACTCTGATTCTGTGGACAATCTCTCTTAAGGTGTATGTCCAACATTCTAACCGTCCAATACCATCACCTCTATGTTGCTGCTGTGATCCATGTCCCTGTCTAAATGCATTGAACTCCTTTTGTGGTGCCACATTTTCTTTCTCTTTTGCATTCTGAGTCCTTCTTCTTTTTGGCTTCCATTTACCCTTACCTTTATCTTTATCCTTCCCTTTCCATCATTGTTGAGATTCATTCTTACGCTTTGACTATTCATAGCCATGCTTCAATTTCCCAATAACTTTCGCCAGTGACCAAGGCTCATCAAACTCAATCTGACCTCTAAATGCTAATGGGAAACCACTGACAAATCATTAAACTTTAGCCTTCTCATCTTTGAGATACGGTACATACCTCAATAGCTCTAGGAAATTAGTCGTGTATTCTTCGTCTGTCATTGATCCCATCTTTAGTTCATAGAATTCTTTGGCCTTACTATCATAGTACCTTTTTGAGAAGTACTTCTTCCTAAAAGTCCTCTTGAACTCATGCCAACTTAATTCCTCTGTCCAGATGTCTCTGACCTCTTCACATCTTCCCACTAGATTTCTGCTTTACCTTTTAGGTTGAATATAACAATTATGGCCTTCATGTTTTCTTTGTACTCATGCAATCAAATAACTTTTTCATCCCAAGTATCCAAGCCTCTATATCTTCCAACTTCTTCACATCTCCAATAAAAGTATGTAGCTTTTCTTTCTTGAACTCATATGGTAGGTATCCCCTATCACTCCTCCTGTAAGGATGATAATGATGATGATCATGATGCCTATCAAAAGTAGAACTAGAATAATACCTGTACCCATCACCTCTCCTATCCAGAGTATCCAACAACCTACCATCTCTAATCGTGTCATCTCTTTTTGACCTATGATCACCATGAGACCTACTACCATATGCCCCATTAGTCATACCCTCATGCCCATGGTTGATCTGAAGTGGCTCCTATTGCTGAAATTCTGACAAACTCTGAAGAAGTATTGCATTAACCTCTGCTTGTTTCTATTGTGCTCGCATGATTTTGTCATTGTCTGCCTTACAACTGCTTATTTCTTCATTCAAGCTTCTCAATGTGTTTGCTAAGTCATAAGAATGCCCAACACCATGTTGCTCATTTGATTAATAGGGAGAATCTTTGTACTCTACCATCTTGATAGTCATTTTGATCTTGTTCTTGCAAGGCATACTATGTCAGCTAAACCAAATCACAATAAATCAATGTACCTTAGAAAATTTGGGCAGGATATCTCATCTGGAAGATTATGCACTCGGTGTAGTACATGTATAACATAAACATGACAACATATATACTTATAATACATAAGTACATAACCATATAACCATCATTTTAGCTAGATTCCTGTCATTAATGCATGACCATATCAACTACACATACCATGATCTCATGCATGACCATATCAACTACACATACCATGACCTCATGCATGACCATATCAACTACACATACCATGACATCATGCATGACAATAAAAAACATACCAATGTACACTGACGATATGCAAGCATAACAACATGTAGCTAATCATACACTCATGATGACACACTTCACAACAACAACATCCTCTTTCAAATATCAACATCACTACAACAATCACTGACACCATGCATATGCAACAAGAATATAAACAACAAGGATGATTAACACACATGCAACCAACATGAATGCGTGACAAATACACATTGTCCATCCAGTTTGAGGGGTGAACCATGCTCTGATACCACTCTGTAACACCCTCCTCCCACATCTACCCAAGCAACTCACAGATGTAACACCCTCCTCCCACAACTACCCAAGTAACTGACCAACCGGGGTAAACATGTGATGAGAGGCTACTATGATATGATTCAACCTCCTAGGTGACCTTAAGGAAATGGAATCGATGGAAACACCTCAAACATACCTTCCACAACAACAACAACACTCCCAGGAGCCATCGCAACCACTCAGGTATCATGCCCCTAGGTCCCATTGAGTTTTTAAGCTATTAAACCTTTGGATGCTCCCATGCTATGGGCATGCCAGCGTCCAGGGACCTTTCGACGCTCTCACAAGCTTGAAAGCCAATGACCAGGGACTATTTTTCACAGTGCTATGCCAGCGTCCCTAGGATTTGAGCCACTTTTTCAGTTCTAGTGCCTAGGTCACTACCCATAATTGAATGACATATTCAGAACAGTAAAATAAGAGAGAAATGATAATACAATTTTAATTACTTGAATAAGACTTCGACTATATCCCTACTAGCCATGACAGGTATTTCGTCAAACATATCACAAATATTTAATGTATAGGTGTGTTGCGGCCTCAAAATTCTACTGCTGAAACATGGGGGATAACCACCCGGTCTGGACCTTAAGACATCTCCTTTTTCGTTTAAAGTGGTGGCTCCGACTGGGGATAATGGGACCAGTTTCCTAGTGTGGGTTTTAAGATGAGAGTGGGTGGTTTATGAGTGCTTTAAAATAGAATAATGATAATCTAAGTGACATATTCTACCATGCAATTTCTCTAACTAACTTATTCTAATATAAATGCGGGTGTTCTTATGTGATATGCAATCACAAGGATATCTATTTAGCAAGTGATAATAAAGATTGAACACAACTAAACAGAGATGATAACGTAAAGGATAATTCCTTTGAATAAATAGTTAGTCAAAAGAATTTATAAAATATATCGCATATATGATGAGTTATATATGAAAATCACAACTTCAGCTAGGCATCATACAAAAGTGCAATTAACGCTTAAGAAAAATAATGAATCTCACATATAATCCCTGAAAGTAAAGTTTTTCCACTAATTAAAATGTAAACATAATCAATCATACACAATAATAGTACCATATGTGTGAATTCCTGCTCATTTGACAAGTGACATAGACCAACTTCTTTATTCAAATCAAATTGTCTCCCAAGAATACAAAAGTGCATCAACAAAGGAAAGTAGTATTATATCTAAAAGAAATGATCATTTTCCATCATTTCACCAAAGCATTCACAAACTTACAATAGTACATTCTTTGCAAATGTTTTTGATAAAATTCTGGACCCTTCTCTAAATGCATGAGAAGGGTATAAATACTACTCTAACTTAAAGTGTAAAAATAGATTATACAAAATTTGAGGAGGTTTCAAACAACCTTCCTCCTAACTAGGTAACTAACTCCAAAAATAAACAAAGGCTAAATAAATAAAACTAAGAGGATGGCTTGCTATCTGCCAACTTGTCCTTCAAATCGCAAATATCGGTCATCATTTGGATTTGAGGAGGTGGCCCGAAATGAGTCCTGAGTTGTCCTGTGAAGATCGCATTGGTGAGAGTGGCAATATCCTTTAAGTCATGTGAAGGGAACAATTGAGAGTCATAATCTGGCTATGTGGCTTAACCAGATACAACCAATACAACTCCCAGTTAGTCGTGTTTAGTTTCACAATTGCCTCTCTTTGAATCCCCGCTTTTTCTTGCCAGTCATTATACAGAGCAATCAAATTAGGCATTTCTTTCGTATTGCCTTCCTTATGAGATTGGTGGCAAACAGGATGTAGTTCACTGCTTTGACGATGTTCTTTGATACTTCAGTTGCCCTTGCGATTGCTAGCTCAGCCTGTTTGATTCTGGCATCCCAATCTATAAGAGAATGTCTTTAAGAGTTTCTTCAATCTTGGGTAGATTGGCCTTGTTTCCAGCTTCTGTTTCCTGCCACTCAATGAACTCAAATATTCTGGTGTTTAAATCATTAAACTCTGTTCTCTGGTCGATTTCCTTGTCCGTCAGTTGGTCGCTAATAGTCAAATAGGGAGTAATATGTGACATCTTTTGGTAGAAATACTCTTGCTGTCTCACTAGAAGGGAATTTAATTCCAAGGCTTCTTGGATGAACTCCTCAGTAGTGGGAATGTCCTTGTATCTTTCCATGGATTGTTGCATCTCCTGGAGTTGCATGTTTTTGGTCGATATATGGGCCTCATGGCTTATTTTTAGGACCTCCATGTCTTGCTGCAATTGCTTTAGTTGTTCCACCACCTGCGCGTTTGCACTTGCTTTCTCTGCCTCGAGCTTTTTGTCGAGCTACGCAATTCTCTCCTCTTTCTCCCTTAGTAGAGTAAACACCTCAGTAGCCTTGTCCATAGTGGCCGATGTATATGCTCCCCTGAACTGTGATAGTCTAGTCAAGTTCTCGGCCGAATTGAAAGGAATTTCCTTCTAGACAATGTCCATGGGCTCGTTTTCCGGTGGGAATTCAAGTGCATCTACCCTTCTCCTTTTCCTCTGCCTTCTAACTACAACCTTGTGGAGAGGGCTATAGAACACATCAAGTGGAGGTATTTCAGTCACTTTGAGAACAATCTTTGATGTGGGTAGAGCAGGGATAATTTCAGTATGTTGGGACATTGTTTCTTGTTCCTCCATAGGTGTAGATTGCTTGTTGGAAGACTTGGGCTCTGTATCTTTTTGAACATGCAGAGGAGTTTTGAATTCCTTTGTTTTTTGGGCATTTGAGGCTTTGGGAGTGCCTTGCAATTTCTGATTAAACTGATCCCACTCCTGCTCCAAACTATCGCCTTTGGTCTTTGAACCGATTTCTGTAGCTGGGGTGCTCATCACTTGCTTCTCAGCTGACTTCCTGCCGGACTCAGCTATGTTGTCGGCATCTTGGGGCTTCCCTGTGTCTGGTGTCTTCTTAATGTTTATCTGAGAGTCTATTTGAGAGCTAGGGCCTCCACTATCAACAGTGACACTTTGAGTAGACTTATCCTCGAGCCTTAATAGATGCATTGGCATCACCCGGAGCCTCTCATCTCTGAATTCCTGAAATCTTTGAAAATATTTAGGTTTCAGATTCGCTTTTTCCCATCTGAATGCTTGTTCGAAGAATACCGCTAACTGTAACAAATCCTCAAAATGATTATCATCATGATTGTATGGCTTGAGTTTAACTCCAGTAGTGACATTGTATGCCACTTTGTTTGGATCAAATTGCCTCTTAGGCAATGTATGAAGCCTGAGCGCTTCCATATGTGTTGATTCCTTAGTGGCACGAACAAAATTGGCTAAAGCAAAAGAACCGCATTTGTCAGGGAAAATGGGCCATAATGACTTCTTGCCATCTTTGAGAACTTTAGTCAGGCCCTTTCCCACAGTCTGGTAGGCAATTTGTCTTGTTAATAACTTATCAAAAACATATAAAGGAAGGACGTGTGGATCAGTTGTGCTACCAAAAACCCTAATATAGGTGAACCACTCTTCAATAAAATACTTGCCAACAATAAGCATGTTTGTTGCAACTTCTTGGGAAAACTTAGGGCCTTTCTTATTGAAAATGATTTGATGTAGGGGCAACACAACAACATGGAATATCTTATAGAAGTGAGATATGTAATGTGACTCAGCATCATCTTTCTTAGGGACATGTCTTTTGTCTTATTCCTGAGATAGACAAGATATTTCAGCGTAGACGATATCTAGTAATTAAGATTGAAAGCTTCTGTGAAATGACTTTGGATCGTGAGAAAGGTTTTAATGAGATACTCGATTATAACTACCCGTAACCAGGAAAATGATTATCCTTCCTCGGGCCGCCAAATATTTAATAACCTGTCAACTCGTTTGTTTTAGTATTTAAAACGTAATTATTCCACACGTTTTACCAGATTTAATCACACGTCGCAGTCTTAAAAGGGATACAGTATAGCGTTACCAGATATATTAAGCGAAATGCGTTTGCGGAGATCGCAATATCGCATTTCACAAATCATTTGTGGTTGTTCTAATGGCATGGTCAGGTTTCTCATGAACTATGTGAAGTGCAAAATGATAAGGTGATGTTATCGCAGCGGGAGACCTAAGCACATATCGCACTTTTGTAAAGGTTTTTTAACATGGTCATGTGAAAAAGTGCGATTTGCGATTTGCGATATGGATTTCATCCTTAGTTAGTTTTGCAAGGTTTTGTTAGGAATTTTCTTAGAGTTAGGGTTTTATTATCCTAACGCCTAAAAATTTAATAGGGTCCCCATTTACAATTCTAAGCCTAGCTATTGTTTGTTATAAATGGGGGGGGGGGTTGTTCTGTAGTACAACAATTGGCGATTCTCTTGGGAGAACCAATTATCTTTGAGTAGTTTTCTGAAATTTCTAAAAACTTTCAAAGTAATTAGGGTTATAAGAATAATGATTACATGAATTATAAGGTAAACAACCTGTCTCTGGAATCATCATTACTTGCTCATCTTTATTTACTTAATTACTTTGCTCTTGTAATGATAGAAGTATAAACATTTGCATCAGCCAATAAAGTTTAAAGAAATATAGTAGGTGTCTTTTGCATATTCGTTTTTTGTAGTTTACTCATTTATCACAGATAGAGCCTCTGCTACCAGTAGGCATTCATAGCCTCGACAGGGTTATCTTTTAACCAACAATGATTCATTGTCCCATCTGTATTAATTTTCAAATTTCAAAATGATATTCATTTAGATTGAATCTCACTTGGACCTTGTCCTCTTTTTCCTTTTTTGAATGTAATTTTGCTCTTTTTTGGTTTCTTAAAAGACATCGTCTAGGCGTGGTAACCTACTAATAACAATGCCATTCACTAGTTGTAACTAAACTGAACAAGCTGGCTCTTGATGAGACCCCTTGTCTTTTGATCGAGGAGATCATTAGCTGTTACCCTGTTTGGTATGCAGTATTGGTAATATAAGTTTAATCACTTCCCTATGAACATGGTAAACAAGCTTGTAATGAGACTTTTTATCTTTTAAGCTTTTTATATTTTAGAATTACACTCTGAAAAAGAAAAATTTTAATAGATGGGGTGGATCATTGGCTCTTTTAAGAGTTTTTTGTGATAATGATAGAGCTTTTAAGATGTTGATTTGCAAAAATCCTTACTAGGTTAAAGATTCTTTTCTGGATTGATAACAAAACCCTCATATTCTATAAAGATAAGAGTTTGTTCGTAAAATAAATGTTTTAAGCAAGGTCAAGTTTTTCCAAAGAAATCAAGTTTACTTTAGTACTCAAATGTCCTAATTATTCCTTTTAACTCTTACTTTCTTATAAAAGCGAAAAAAACAAAAATGTTGTCAAAGATTTTATTTTGAAAAGCCAAAAGTAAATACTATTTGACCATTGTTTTCCTAGAAAGCAATATGTTACAAAATTGGAAGAGGTTACCTCCTAGGAGAAGTACTTTTTCAAAATTTTCCCATTGATGGGCAAATAATCATTCTTCCCTGATAAGTCTTGTAAAAGAAACATTGATTGTCCAATTTTTTCAATGATCTGAAAAGGGCCAAGCCATAGTCTTTGGAATTTGGTATGTCTACCCTTTTCCTCGTGTGCTTTGTCCCATTTCAGAACCAAGTGACCTACTTCAAGATTTTTATGATTGGCAGAAGTTGTATCAAAAGAAGCTTTGACTAATTGTTGATGATGGAAGTGGGTTGCTTTAGCCTTTTATCTTTCTTCTTCAAGCTTGAGAATTTGAAATTGTTTAGCCTGGAGAGAAGATTAAGGGTTTTCATGAATAAATCGCACTAGGAAAAGAGATGGAACTGCTATGTTTGTGGGAAGAACAACTTCTTTTCCATAAACTAAAGCGAAAGGAGAAGAACCAATAGAGGCTTTCTGAGTAATCATGTCTCCCATAGAGCAAATGCTAATGCTTTGTGCCAATTCCTGTGATTTTGATCAATAGTCCTTTTGATAATTCTAATGAGGTTCTTGCTTGTTGACTCTGCTAATCCATTACCTTGCGGATAATAATTGGTTGAATATTTCAACTTGAAACCTCGCTTAAGAGCAAATTATACCATTGTATTTCCAGAAAAATAAGATGCATTGTCAAACATTAAAGATGAGGGTAAGGAAAATCTCGTAATTATGTACTAATCAATGAAGTTTGTAATATTTTCTATATTAGCTATCCTTAATGGGACAACTTCTACCCTCTTAGTAAAGTAATCAGTAGCTGTAAGGATGTACCTATGTTGTCTGGAAGAGTTAGGAACAATCTCACCAATTATGTCTAATCCCCATTGTTCGAATGGTTGTTGGATATTAACTGGTTGTAAAGGGAATGTTGACTTTCATTCTCTTCCAGCTATGGTTTGACAAGTTTTGCACTTCCTTGCATATTCATGTGCATCTTTAAATATTGTTGGCCAATAATATCCTGCATGTAGGATTTTGTGATCTATGGTATTTCCACCAAAATGTCCTCCAGTTGGTCCATCATGTAATTCCTGCATGACCTTTCCAGCTTCAGGTTTCTCTAGGCATCTCAACAATACTGAATCATAATTCTTCCTAAACAATACGTCATTGACTAGTTCATACTGATTTGATTTCAATCTTAAAGCTCGCTTTGTTTTATAATTAAGATGCATAGGAGCATATCCATTTTTTAGATAAAATTTCAAATGAACATATTGTGATTGTGTCTCATTGAGGCTTACCTCTAATATTTGTACTTCATTACCTTGATCTTCTTCTGGTGGTAACTGGAAAGCTCCTGTTAATATCCTGCAAAGACCTTGGCCCATGACAATTTTAGCTAGCCGGATTTCTACATCATATTCTTGGATTGCAGTTACCTAATTAGTTCTTTTCTCCCCTACTTCTCTTTGGATCAATAAGTGTCTTACTGCAGGGTAGGGTACAATTATCTTTGTATGGTTTTAAGAAGAAAATGTCTGAAATGTTTCAAAGTTTTAAAAAACAAATGCTTGTTTCTCTACAGCTGAATAATTTAATTCAGCACCTTGTAAGTTAAAACTGAAAAAGGAGATAGATGCCTCAACATTTTCATCATTCAGTCGTGTCAAAACTGTTGCATATGATGTATCATATGAGAAAGTGTATAATACAAAAGGTTTGAGAAAGTCTGGTGTTGTCAATGAGGGAGCATTAATAATAGCCTTTTTAATCAACTTGAATGACTCTCTTTCATCCTTGTTCCATCTGAAAACTGCATTTTTTCTTATCATCGCTTGAAGAGGTAGAACAATTTGTGAAAAATTTGGGACAAATCTTTTTACAAAATTTATTTGGCCTAGGAATGATTGCATGCTTTTCTTGTTGTGAGGGAGGGGAATTTTTTCAATCTCTTTAACTCTATCAGGATCAATGTAAATTCCTTTCTTGGATACTATAAACCCAAGGAATTTTCCTTCTGGTAAAGCAAAATAGGATTTTTTGGGATTTAAGGAAATGTCGTATTTCTTGCATCTTTCGAAAATGTGTTCAGGTCAGCTAAATGATTGTTCCTATCCTTGGAATAGACTGTGATATCATCCAAGTAAATAACCACCAATTTATTGATTAGACCTCTGAAAGCAATGTCCATAGCACGTTGAGATGTGGAACCCGCATTAATGAGTCCAAAAGGCATCTTTTGATAGGTGTATGTTCCCCACTTGGTCCTGGATGTTGTCTTTAATATGTCATCTGGATGGACAAATATTTGATTATATCCTGATAATCCATCTAGAAAGGACATTCATTCAGAACCTGCAACTGATTGCAATATTTTTTCCATGGTGGGCAAGGGAAAATTATCTTTTTGGCAAGCTTGATTTAGGTTTCTGAAATCAATACAAATCCTGATATCTCTGTTCTTTTTCCTTACAGGTACCGTATTTGATACCCACTTAGAATGTCTTACATGGAAGATTATTTTAGCTTTCAGAAGCTTGTTCAATTTTGATTTGATTTGACTTTGAAGGTTTGGGTGAATTTTGCAAAGCTTCTGTTGAACTGGCTTTTCATTTGAAGTCATGCGTATGGTATGTTGAATTATAGAGGCATCATAAGTTTTGTGATCTACATAATCCCAAGCAAAAATGCCTTTCTATGTCTTCAACAACCTGATGAATGATATTCTTTCTTCAGATGATAGGCCTAGACATAGGTTGAAATTTTGAGGTCTTTCATTTGACCCTAGGTTTACTACTTCAAATCTCAAAGTAGAACTATGAGTTTTGGTGTTAGTAATTTTCTTAAATCTATCCTTTAGATCATAAAGATCTTCCATTTTAACCATAGAATTTGGGATTGGGTTATGATCATGATTAAGTTTGAGTTCTAGATCATGGTCATGTTCATCTATGATCTATTCTTCATACGATCCCTCTGATGTAAGGAAATTAACTATATCGGCATTGTTGTTGAATACTCTCCAATTTGTTACATTGTCGGGAATTGATGGCCTAAATATTAATTCTATTGAAAATCTGTCTGGACTAAAATATTTTAAGGGTATAAGCCTAGATTCCACATTAGAAAGTAAGTCAGCACTTGTGTTTTGTAATCTAAGGATTGAAGATATGTTGAAAGCAAAAAAATGAGAAGTCAATTTCTGAGCTAAAGATTGATAGTGTTTAAGGTGCCCAGAGACACAATGAATTTAATTTCTCACCTGTTTCACAATTATCTCCGAATCACCATAGACTTGTAGGTATTTGACATTAACATCGGTGGCTTTATACAATCCTTGGATTAGTGCTTCATATTCAACGACATTGTTAGTGCACTGGAATTCAAGTCTACAGGCCAACATGGTTTTCTCTCCTTGTTGATTGATCAAAATGCATCTTGCTCCTATGCCATCCTCTGATTTAGAACCGTCAAAATAGAGAGTCCAGAACGAAGAGTTATTAGAAACTTTATCTACTAAATTTAGACATCAGGAAGGATCTGTTTGTGAAAATTTTTCGATTTGAGAGACTACAACATTATGTAAAAAGGGAGACCTCTGAGCATTAAAGGATCCTAAAGAGGACTCAGTTGAGTAATTTCCAATGATATTATTGGTGAAAGCAACAGGTTCGTTGCTTCCCTCGAGCTCGGTGACCGTATATTTCATGAATTTCTCTCGGTCTACCCTTATTTGGTTAGGTTTACCTTTGTGTGGCAACCACGTGTGAGACCAATCTGTTGCAAGATAACCATGCAGCTTTTCAGACCAGTCCCTACTGAGAATTAAACCATAAGTTCAGGGATATCAACCACTAGAATATCAATTATTTGTGAAACTTTTGGATTAGAGGAAAGCCTAATTGAAACTGATGTTATTTCTCCAAGCACCTCAACTTTTGTCCTATCTAGCTGAACTATGTGCACTACAGATTTTTGAGGTGTAATGTTCAATTTGGTACACACATCCCTTGGAATTATATTTGAGGAGGCTCTTGAATCAACAAGGCAGTTGTGAACGTTCCTGTTGAAAATTTCATAAGTGAGCAGAAACAGAGGAACATGAGAAATAGACCTATCACCAATTATAACTAGATCTGAGGGATCTACCTTGTATGAGGATGAGGGAGGTTTTCCCATATTGTAGGCAGCTTAAGTAACTACAACAGATGGCAGAGGGGATACTAGAACTGCTTTTAATTCCCTTAATAAATTTTTCTGCTGTTTTTTGAGTTTAGTTAGCTCATGCAGCGAGATGTCAGCTCTAGTCTTTTTCATGTCCTCCACTACATTGTATTTGAACGTGTCTGAGATTACCAATGTTTTTGAGGCATTTGGGGAATCTAGAGGGATAGGATCAATTTGGCTAGTCTTAGATTTCTTAGCTATTGTTTTCTCCTTTGCAGGAGCAACAACTTTCTGCTTGTGATTTGTTATAGACATGTCAGGAGAATTTTTGCTTCTTGTAGTCACTTACATTGCTTGTGCCTCTTCTTTGATTGGGAGAATAAAATCCCACATCCCATTTAGTTCAAATTCTTCCTTAGTTTCGGCTTCCTCTTCATTTGGCAAATCTTCTTCTGCTTCTTGGTCAGATTGAACATTTGAAATGGTGTTTGGGGGTTGTGATGTATATGAAGGGTTCTTTGTGAATGATCAAAAAGGTTTCTTAGGAGCAAAGGATTCTGCAACTTGTTTTTTAAGTTAGACCATTTCGTTGGACATTGTCTTTAACACTTTCTGAAGGCCTTCAAGATAGAAAGGGTCTAGCCTTCTTCTTAGAGTCATCCTTAAATGTCACTTTTTTGGTATTCCATTCGTTTGTTTGTGATCTTTTTTCCAAAGCTATGATTCTTCTTTCTACAGACAAGGCTTCTTTCACGTTTTCTACAAGGGTAGCCTTATTGGCTCTATATACAAAAGCTGCAATATTAGAAGGGAGAGATGATATGTACCATTATATTTGTACATCTACAGTAGGTTTAGAGGCAGCTGGGATTTTGTTTAGCAATTTGTTAAATCTAGAGCTGAAATCTTTGATCTTTTCATCTCGATTAGCTTTCAAATTAGAAAGATCATTGATCAAGGATGCTATGGTCCTGTCATCACCAAATTTTGCAAGAAACACTTCTTGAAAAGTATCCCAGTCTTTAATTGAACATGTTGGGAGGGAAAAATACCAAGACCGAGCAGATCCTTGGAAAGTATAAGGAAACAGTTTGATTACAACATCTTCATGTGCAATCCCATTGAGATTCATGGCTAACATAAAATTATTTAGATGTTCTTCGGCCGAAAGAGCGTCGTTAGGATTATACTTAAGCAACCATTTTTCTGGGTTTGCTGGGAGTGCATTTGGATTTGCAACTAAGAGAGCACCAGGATTTGTCCAACGTTGATTGACCATAGCTTGAGTTGGGGACTGAGAAAATGGGAAGGTCAGTCTAGAAGTAGGTATAGATGGTGAATAGCTTACTACTGGATTAATACTGATAATTGTAGTACTAATTAGAGAAGTGGATGTTTGAGAAGTCGTAGATTGGATAGAAGTGGATGGAGGAGTAAATGGATGGAAAGGTGATGTGATCTCGCTAGTATCTGATTCAGATGTTGATGAAGTGAATTTCTTACATCGTGGAGGAATGGGGAACTTGAAAGGGGTAACCCAAAGTTTCTCACTTTGCAGTCTAGTCAATACACCAGTTTGTTGTAATAAGGAGGTAACACTCTCTTCAGATACTTCGGGTCTCTGTGGTTTATCTACAGAAATGGATATTTGTTCCAATTTTCTATATCAAAGAATGAACTTCAAGAGATTCACGAGTGTAATATGGGGAATGTGGTCGCCTTACTACTTCAAGAGACGAGGGATATGTTTCTACTACTTCAAACTTTCGATCAAGAGATTCTGAATGAGTTTGAGAAGTGGTAGAAATGGTGGAGGGGCTTTGACTCTTATGAATGTTTTTCGAATGATTTTTGGCTTCATCTACCATTCACAATTGAATTCCCTCCTTCTAGTGTCAAAGTGTTGCGGCTTCAAAATTTTGTTGCCAAAACATGGGGGATAACCACTCGGTCCAGACCTTAAGACAACTCCTTTTCCGTTTAAAGTGGTGGCAACGACTGGGGATAATGGGACCAATTTCCCAGTGTGAGTTTTAAGATGAGAGTGGGTGGTTTATGAGTGCTTTGAAATAGAGTAATGATAATCTAAGTGACCTATTCTACCATGCAATTTATCTAAATAACTTATTCTAATATAAACCCGTGTGTTCTTATGTGATATACGATCTACAAGGATATCTATTTAGCATGTGATAATAAAGATTGAACACAACTAAACAGAGATGATAACGTAAAAGATAATTCCGTTGACTAAATAGTTAGTCAAAAGAATTTATAAAATATATCACATATATTATGAGTTATATATGAAAATCACAACTTCAGCTAGGCATCATACAAAAGTGCAATTAACGCTTAACAGAAATAATAAATCTCACATATAATCCATGAAAGTAAAGTTTTGCCACTAATTAAATGTAAACAGAATCAATCATACACAATAATAGTACCATATGTGTGAATTCTTGCTCATTTGATAAGTGACATAGACCGACTTCTTTCTTCAAATCAAATTGTCTCCCAAGAATACAAAAGTGCATCAATAAAGGAAAGTAGTCTGATATCTAAAAGAAATGATCATGTTCCATCATTTCACCAAAGCATTCACAAAATTACAATAGTGCAGTCTTTGCAAATGTTTTTGATAAAATTCTGGACCCTTCTCTAAATGCATGAGAAGGCTATAAATACTAATCTAACTAAAAGTGTAAAAATAGATATACAAAATTTGAGGAGGTTTCAAACAACCTTCCTCCTAACTAGGTAACTAACTCCAAAAATAAATAGAGGCTAAATAAACAAAACTAAGAGGATGGCTTGTTGTCTGCCAGCTTGTCCTTCAAATCACAAATATTGGTCATCGGTTGGATTTAAGGAGGTGGCCCGAAATGAGCCTTGAGCTCTCCTGTGAAGATTGCATTAGTGAGCGGTGGAAACATCCTTTGAGTCATGTGAAGGGAACAGTTGAGAGTCATAATCTAGCTATGTGGCTTAACCAGATACTACCAATACGACTCTGAGTTAGTCATGTTTAGTTTCATAATTGCCTCTCTCTGAATCCCCGCTTTTTCTTGCCAGTCTTTATACAAAGCAATCAAATCAAGCATTTATTTCGTATTGCCTTCCTTGATGAGATTGGTGGTGAACAGGATGTAGTTCACTGCTTTGACAATGTTCTTTGATACTCCAGCTACCCTTGTGACTACTAGCTCAACCTGTTTGATTCTGGCATCCCAATATGTAAAGAGAATGTCTTTATGAGTTTCTTCAATCTTGGGTAGATTGGCCTTTTTTCCATCTTTTGTTTCCTGCCACTCGATGAACACAGATATTTTGGTGTTTAAATCATTATACTCGGTCCTCTGGTTGATTGCCTTGTTTGTCAACTGGTCACTACTAGTCATATAGGGAGTAATATGTGACATCTTTTGGCAAAAATACTCTTGTTGTCTCACCATAAGGGAATTTAATTCCAAGGCCTCTTTGATGAACTCCTTAGTAGTGGGAACATCCTTGTATCTTTCCATGGATTGCTGCATTTCCTGGAGTTGCATATTTTTGGCCGATATAGCGGCCTTATGGCTTATTTTTAGGACCTCCATGTCTTGTTATAGTTGCTTAGTTGTTCCACCACCTGCCTATTTGTGCTTGTTTTCTCTGCCTCAAGCTCTTGTTCGAGCTGCGCAATTCTCTCCTCTGTCTCCCTTAGCAGACTAGAGACCTCATTAGCCTTGTCCATAGTGGCCAATGCATATAATCCCGTGAATTGTGATAGTTTAGTCAAGTTCTCGGCCGGATTGAAAGGAATGTACTTCCAGACAATGTCCATGTGCTTGTTTCCTGGTGAGAATTCAGGTGCATCTACCCTTCTCCTTTTCCTCCGCCTTCTAACTATAACCTTGTGGAGAGGGCTATAGAACACATCAAGTGGAGGCATTTCAATCACTTTGAGAATAATCTTTGATGTGGGTAGAGTAGGGATAATTTAAATATGCTGGGACGTTGTTGCTTGTTCCACCATAGGTGTAGATTGCTTGTCGATAGACTTGCGCTTTGTATCTTTTTGAACATGCAGAGGAGTTTTGAATTCCTTTGTTTCTTGGGAATTTGAGGCTTTGGGAGTGCCTTGCAATTTCTGATTAAACTGATCCCACTCCTGCTCCAAACTACCGCCTTTGGTCTCTGAACCGATTTCTGTAGCCGAGGTGCTCATCACTTGCTTCTCAGCTGACTTCTTGCTAGACTCAGATGTGTTGTTGGCATCTTGGGGCTTCCCTATGTCTGGTGTCTTCTTAGTGTTTACTTGAGAGTCTATTTGAGAGATAGGGCCTCCACTATCAATAGTGATGCTTGGAGTAGACTTATTCTCGGGCCTTAATAGATGCATTAGGATCACCCGGAGCCTCTCATCTCTGAATTCCTGAAATGTTTGAAAATATTCATGTTTCAGATTCGCTTTTACCCATTCGAATGCTTGTTCGAAGGATACGGCTGACTGTAACAAATCCTCAAAATGATTATCGTCATTATTGTATGGCTTGAGTTTAACTCCAGTAATGACATTGTATGCCACTTTTTTTGGATCTAATTGCCTCTTAGGCAATGTATGAAGCTTGAAGACTTCCATATGTTTTGATTCCTTAGTGGCATGAAAAAAATTGGCTAAAGCAAAAGAACCACATTTGATAGGGAAAATGGGCCATAATGACTTCTTGCCGTCTTTAAGAACTTTAGTCAGGCCCTTTCCCATAGTCTGGTAGGCAATCTCTCTTGCTAATAAATTATCATAAACATATAAAGGAAGGACGTGTGGATTAGCTGTGCTAACAAAAACCCTAATATAAGTAAAACACTCTTCAATAAAATACTTTCCAACAGTAAGCAGGTCTGCTGCAGCTTCTTGGGAAAACCTGGGAGCTTTCATATTGAAAATCATTTGATGTATGGGCAACACAACAACATGGAATATCTTATAGAAGTGAGGTATGTAATGTGACTCCCATATTTATTTATGACTGAGATGGATTGGGTAAGGATCTTGTAAGGTCCATTTCCAACCCATGGTTGGAAATGTTGTGCAAAAGCAGATAACATCCATAATGTAGGCACTAAAATAGAAGGGAGGGAGGTTATCTGAAAAGGAGGCTTTCTTCTGTCGATATTCTGTAATGGTGGTAGCTAGGTTGTCAGATAGGATGGAATGCCAATTCATGATATGGGAATTAACACAGGCATTAATCAGAGGAATTCATTCTATTGAAAACTTAGTATTATTGGGTAGCCCATACAATCTACATAACATGGCTGCTGCATAATTGTAGGGGTTTTCCAAAGCGGCTATAGCATACATACCCAATTTTTCATACTTGATTTTGTTGTCCAACACCCTCCAACCCTAAATTAGCTTGAAGGTGTCTGGATTCTTCTTTACAAAGTTAGGCACAAATGTACTGTCGTAGATATCCTGGGGATCAGGTATGTGGTACATCTTCTTCAGATCCTCTTCTCTGAACGACCCTATGAGCTCCATCTTTGAATTCTTGAACTGCCTATCTTCAATGATAAGGTTTTCAATTACCCACCTAATCATATCTGTATAGGGGAGGATTTTAGCTATCCAGGAAATCAAAAGGCTAGGCAATCCATTGTCAATCCCCACCATCCTCCATGACAATGACATATCACAACCAACAAACCACATGCATATGCCATGCATGCCAAAACTAGTGAGGAAAACATACATGCAACTCGGTACCTGCAAGCAAAATCCATTGTAGTTGTTGATCCCAATGTCCTCTTGCACTTTCCTACTCTTCCTTTGCCTTCTTGCTCCAAAAATCCAAGTATGTCACACCCTCCAAGAGTGCTTCAAGAAAACTCTAAGTATCCAGGAGTATGAGAGAGTGATAATAATGAGAAAGCTCCAAAACTGAACTGACAAAAGGTTACCAACTGATCCTCAGAAGCCTTTTTATGAATGAGGCCTCTATTTTCATCATTTTCCATCATTTTCCTTCATTTTCCTTCTCACATGCAACTTGTGACCTTTCACCTCCCCTTTCTCCTAATTTCCATTATTTTCATATATAAATGTGCCAAAAATGCCATTTTACCTTTCCAAAGCCATTGCCTTTTCTAATTTCCTTAATCATTAATAACTAAATGAACACCCACACTAGGATGTCTCGACTGACATTCAACTTGGAATATGTGTCCCATCAATTGTGGTTATTATTTTTGCCTTTATTAACTTTTATTACGTGGAATTTTCACCAGGGACATTACATAACCCTCCCTCTTGGGGGAACACCGTCCTCGGTGTTCAACAACACCTATAACCATAAAACTGCTGTAAGCAGAATATACTATTGATGGAGCTTTATAACTTAGCTCGATGCATTATTTATAATGATCAACCTACTGAAAAGCAAACCAACATGAAAACATAACAAATATAACATTGTAAGGACATGACACCCATATCGCTTATTAGAGCTTTATAACATAGCTCATGGCGGTATTTACATCCATAGACATACGTACATATACCAAACATCACCAAAACATGTACCAAAACATATACCAAGACATATATCGAAACACCATACCAAAACTACTTTGCCTCAAACGGCAAACAAGGAAGGATACATAACCCACATCTGACCTGCCATCTCCCATGTAGCTTCACTGGGCCCAAAGTGCTTCCATTGCACCTTAACCTGCTTGATTGCTTAGTTCTAGAGCATGAGCACCTTTTTCCGCAATATACACTGAGGCTCCGGCTAGAATTCTCCATCTGGTTCCACCTGCAATATAGACCAATCAATCACATGATCAACATCTCTAACATACTTCTTAAGCAATGACACATGGAAAACATCATGGAATTTCAGTGTCGGATGCAATGCAAGTCGATAGGCTACTGGCCCAATCCTCTCAATAATACTAAAGGGTACACAAAATCGTGGTGCCAACTTGGCACATGATCCAATCCGTAAGGAGCTCTTCTTCGGTTTAATGCATAAGTACACATGTTCGCCAACTTGGAACTCTTTAAACAACCTTTTCCGATCTACATAGCTCTTCTGCCTATCTTGTGCTACCTTTAGATTCTTCTTGATCACCTGCATTTCCTATTCCATGTCTGCCAGCATGTCTGGTCCAATCAACACCCTATTAATTGGATCACTCCAATTGATAGGAGTATTGCAACTCCGTCCATACAATGCCTCAAACAGAATCATCCTCAAATATTCCTGATACTTGTTGTTGTAAGCAAACTCTACTAGTGGAAGGTACTCTTCTCACTTTCTTTGTTTATGCATCACATACATCCTCAACATGTCCTCCAATATCTCGTTGAACCTCTCTGTCTGTCCATTTGTCTACAGATGATAAGTTGTACTGAAGGCCGACTCTGTGCCAAGACCTGCAAAAAACTCCTTCCAAAACATGGAAGTGAACTTTGCATCCATGTTTGACACAATATTCTTTAGAAGACCATGAAATCTAACCACATCTCTGATGAATACCTATGCTACATAGCTAGCTGAGAATCTAGACTTCATTGGAATGAAATGTGCAACCTTTGTCAACATGTCCATAATAACCATGATGGAATCATATTGTCTCACTGTTCTCGGCACACCTATGATGAAGTCCATGGAAATGAATTCCCATTTCCACTTTAGAATCACAATCAGCTATAGCAGTCCACCTAGATGTTTACACTCTACCTTCACACGCTGCCACTCAAAACACCTAGCCACAAACTTGGCTACACCCCTCTTTAAGTTCGGTTAATAAAATCTCTTTACTACTGTCAGTGTCTTTTGATAACTTGGGTGACTCGAATATGGTTTCACATGAAACTCCCTTTAGATCACCTTCATGAGCTCACTACGATCTGACACATATATCTTGTCTTTGAACCTAACCAATCCATTTTGTGTAAGGCAATAGTCCACATTCTGTGCACCTGCACCTGTACTTGTACTATCACCTTTACTTGTACATGTACTATCAAATGTACATGTACATGTACTACAACCTGTACCTATAGTAGTACTCTGCCGCAAATTGTGCATAATCTCCATATATCTAACATCCTATTGACCTACCTGCAAGATCATATCCTATAAGTCTATCCCATAGGAGCTCATAACTGCTAAGTGATTTACCTATACCCGACTGCTAATAAAATCTACCACTATGTTATATTTACCTTTGATATAGCTGATCTCAAAATCGAATTCACTGATCGTAGCCAACCACCAAGCCTGCCTACCATTCAAATTCAGTTGGTCAAATAGATACCGCAAACCACTGTGATCACTCATTAATGTAAGCCTCCTACACAGAAGATAGTGTCTCCACATCTTCAACACATGTATAATCGATACCAACTCAATAGCATGTGTGGGGTAGTTCTACTCGCGCTCATTTAGTTTTCATGACTCATAGCATACAACATGTCCATCCTGCATAAGGACTCCACCAAGTCCTTTCTTGCAAGCATATGTGCATACTACAAACTCTTCGTTCAGATCTACAACCTTTAACACTGGTGCATGTGTCAACAACTACTTACGCTGCTCAATACTAGCCTCACACTCCTCTATCCATTCGAACTTCTTACCTTTCCTCTGCAACGACGTGATAATATAAGCAATATGTGAGAAGTGACTGATGAACCTCCTATAATATCCTACCAACCCCATGAAATATCTGATGAGCACGAGTATTGCAGCAAGAATGCTGCAACTCCTAGGCTACCAGATTTACTTTATCAACCCGGGGTTCATACAAACTTGGAGGTGACAATGCTGTATACACAAGTAAAAGTGATGGTTTTGCCTTTTGTCACTTGTTCAACTGGCGAGAGATCACTGGGTTTTTCAAACCAGACTTCTATGGATTCAGAAGAAGCTTGGTTTCTTGATGAAAGAAAGGGGAATCTAATCTAAGAGAGAGTTGAACTATTGCAATAATGGAAAAGACCAAAATTCAATGCTAAATCACACCATTTCCTAAATAACTGCTAAGAAACTATGCTTTGCAATAATCCTAAATTAACATGAACCAAATGCTATTATCTAAGAATGGAAGTTAAAAACATTGAACATCACTATTGTACAAGTAAAGAGACTGAAATAACTCTGTTTTTGTCTTTTTGTTCTTTTCATGTAAAATCAAATATGCAAACTAATCTCCTGTGGTGATGTGGCAGGTGGTTTAAGAATGTTTGGGGATGGCTGGAAGGTTTAGGAGATGGATGGATGGTGTGAGAGACCCTTGGGTGACCTTTGGGTGCTTCTTAGAGGTTTTCCCTCAATTCAGCCTCAAAACAGGGCACTACAGGAAAACCTACAGGATATACTAGAAACCTACATGATTCCCTGTATTTCTACAGGATGCAGCCGTGAGCAAAACGATGGGTGTTGGAGGTGATGGAAAGCTTAGGGAAGGTGGTTGATGGGTGTAATGGAGTGAGAAGAGACCTAGGATCACTTAGAAGTCAAAAGCAAGGTTAGGAGATGGTTGGATTCGCTCAATTTGCTTCGAAGAATTTCTATGTAAAATGATTAAATTAGTGAAGGCAATGGTGAAAGCAAGGGATGATTATGGTGGATGAAGTGGAAAGTAATTGCTAGCTATGAGGTCTCTGTCTTCTCCTAAAGCACTTACTCTACATCAAACATGTATAATTTCCAAAAATTCATGTAAACAAGAAGAATTCTCATAAGCTAGAAAAGTAGAATTAATGAACTAATTGTCTACCTTATGCATGAGCGAAGTAGCTGAAAGGAATGGAATCAAGGATGAGATCTACTGCAAGAATGAAGATAGAAGAGATGGAAATGCAATCCTACTTTGCAAAACTGATCAAATTCTAGCTTAAATACAGTGAGCTCTAAAGCTTATGAAAGAAATAGAAATCTGTGTTTTGGGGGGCTGCATAAGGGTCCCTTCCTCAAACCATGATCCCAGAGGGAAGAAGTGAGGCCAAGACACCTACTGACAGCCTTGTGTTGCTTCTTTTATCCCTGCCAACCTACTACTGAAGTAAGGCACAAATGGAAGCAAACTAATAAACAACCAATCAAATCTACACTACTTGCAATGAAAATACCTCTAAAGACAAATTAACAATGAAGCTATGAAACCAAGCTAAACATATAGATACAAAAGAGGAGTCTTGGCTGCTAGAGTTGGGCCCTAACCCAAGAGCTTCAACCCTCTGAGTTAAGTCAATGCTGGCTCAAAACAAAACTCATTCTTATTACCAAAACAATAAATTACATCAAAATCTTCCAGAATTATGGAGCTCGAAAATAACTTAGAGTTTTACAACAAAAAATTCCAATCCTAATGAGGCTATAGGCCTCTCTACTTATACAACTAAAGTCCCCAACGACTTCCTTGAAATTAGGGAGGCTCAACTCCCAAACTCGAGATAAACTAGCTCTTTTTCTCTCACTTGCTCAGCTGCCTTCTAATCCTCACGACTTGGCTGCTTGCACTCTGAGCTGGTGTGATAAATGGAGGAATATTTGAATGGGGGAGAAGTAAATGAGGAGGATTTACCTCCTACAGTCCCTCTCCCTTGTCTCATCCGAGTTTCAACCTTAGTCTTTACCAAAATTCCTCGATTTCCTCCTTCAAACCTGCATTCAATGCATATTGGTCCACTAGGCATGATATCCCACTCTAATTCATCTCATAAACAAAATATAATAAAAAACATGTAATAAGTTGTGAGAAAAGTTGGTTTGACTAAGCTAGGAGGTGAATTAAGGCCCATATAATTACCCAATGATGAGGCTCATCATCACCCCCTACTGAAAGTGTTGCTCATCCACTGAGCAACTCAATCAATATCCATATCCTTCATAGCTCTGTTGGCCTCCTTGACATCCCATGCCTCTGCTGTGGTTTCCCCTTCTTGTTCATAGAAACATGCTTTCTTTTCTACCTCCTCCCACTACCTGTTTTCTTCTTCTTCCTTCCTTCCTTCTAGCATTCCTAAGAGTAGTGGTGGAATGAGTTTCAAGCCAATCCAAATGACTTTGAGCCTTTGCATAGATTGCTTGTACATGGGTGTATTGCTTAGTGCTTCTGTCATCCTTTGAGGAGAGTGGTACTCTCTTATCTTTAAGCTGTATGGCAATGTGTTCCATCTCCTCAGGCAAGCATGTATGCTGTCATCCCCTAACAACCTGAACATGTCCTCAAAATGTGAAATTGCTTGCTCTTGGGTAGAAAGATACCTGGGTGCAAGTTGAGGATCATTTTCAATTAAATTATGTGTGTTGATGAGGGCCATTGGATTGGACTACTCAGCTCTGATCATAAGGGGTTTTGTTTGTTCTTTTACCAATATCTTCTTCATTTTTGCAACCCTTGCTTCCTCATGGTTCATCAATGATGCCAAAGCCATCAACTGTAAATCTCCAAGCTTGGCATTAGGGTCCCATACATTCATGTCTGTTAAGTCCATGTTATGTAAATAAATCTCAAACATCTTGGCCCTGTCTTCCAATGTACTTTGATTGCAAAGATCAATGAACTATCCATAATCCTGAAATGGCATAGTGCCTCTCTGTGCTAGGGTCTTGATTTGGAACTACAACCACTGTTCCTTGAGGTATAGGGCATAAGATTTAGCTATCATCCTACACTAGATTGATTCCAAAGAGAGACTAGCCCTACATGCCAATTAGTTCTCCCTTTCTTGCAGTTGTCCTTTCAACCATGCATTTTCTGTCTCTAACTGATTTCTCATTATGGCCTCTCTGTCTCTCAAGCTACTTAATTCTCTACCCATCTCCCTAAGCTTCTCCTCCATGTGACCAATGTCTTCCACCCCCTTGGATTTGGCAATCTGCATCCATCGATGAATTTCTGCTCTCTCCTTCTCAAGCTCAAAGAATAGTGGAATAACAATTTTTTGTGGAATGACCCTGCGCCCTTCAATAAATCTGTAGTAGGAGTCAAGGTTAGGTTGGGGGCTAGGTTCCTTTAACTCTGGGTCCTCTTCTTTAGTTTCTTGTTGTAGGATTCCCTCCTTATCCAATTTTTTAGTCTCTTGTAGGTTTAGCGGAGTATCCTGTAGGACTGCTTCAGCTTCTTGTAGATCCTGCAATTTATACAGTAGGATTGCTTTTCCCTTGGATGAGGTGGATATAGTTATAGGCCTTCTCACATAGGTGATAGAAGACTTAGGAGGAGGCATTTTCTCTTTTTTTTTAAGTGAGACCTCAATCACAATGGGAATTTTGGTTGGTGTTTGGGGTTTCCCCTGCCTTATCGTTGTGGTTTTCCTTGTCCTTAAATATAAGGGGGTCTGCCTCCATCTTTTGCCTTTCTATTTGATAGGGGTGCTAAGAGAAGTGAGGGCAGTTGTTACTTCTCTCTAAGTGGCCTCTAGAGACACACTAAGTGACTCCTCCTTGTCTTCTTCCTCCTCTTTTTCATTGTTCTTTTCCTCTCTGTTTTTCCTCTTCTCTTCTTCTTCTAGCTCCTCATCTTGTTTATCAGTCTCTTCCTTGACATCTTCCTCTATTTCCTCATCATTATCTTTCTCTTTCTCCTCTTCTTCTTCATCTTCCTCCTTATCTATCTCATCTTCATCCTACTCTGCTTCTTCTTCCTCTACTTCAGTCTACTGCTCATCCTTTTCAATGACAGTAGGAATAACATCATATGTGAGAGCCTTGATGTCCTCCTATGTCGGCATGTCTCTGAAAACTGACCATTGGATAGGAATTCTGAGGTTTTGGAGGGCATCTTCTATGATGATTATGATTACCCCATGACAAGCTAATTGTTGGGAATTTCCCTCTTGCACCTTTATGCTTGTGTCTATCAATGATTGTAGAAGGAAGTATGGTATGCTGAGCTTGTGGTGAGGAAGTGTTTCTGCTCCAAACCTCAAATCTTCAAGAAGCCTAAAGGGATAGCCATAGACAACACTATACCTACCCTCACATGATATGTATTTGATAAGTTGGCAGATCATCTCCTTCCAGGGATATGGCAGGCTTTCTCTCCATACTCCATTCTTGTCCTCAATGGGTTCCTCACCTTCTAAAATAATTTCCTCTTGGCAATCTGGCTATCTCCCTTATCTTCCTTCCTCCATGGTACTCCTAGGGGAAGTGTGGTAACTCTGCTGATGAGTTTTGGGGTGAGATCTATGGAGAGGCCTCTTACCACAACTGTGGTATGGACTCTGGTAAGTGGAATGAGGGAGAGAACAAACTCTCGGGCCACTTCATCATCATACTCTCTTAATTTTTCGAAATGCCCCATCCAATTATGCCTTGTGAAGATTTCTAGCACCTGAGGGTGTTGTTGAATTCCCACAGTGTTAATGGGCTCCCTCATATTAAACCCTCATGTCATCTTGGTTTGTGAAGTTTGAAGAAATAAGAGGGTTGATACAATTGTTAAATGCAACAATAAATAACTAAAATGACTGTGGACAATTCCCTTACACAGCTGCTAAATTCACTCAAACTAAAGGATTTCTTGTTCAATTCACTTGGAAAAACGGAAGTAATTACAAAGCCTACCTCTTCATAGTGTTTGATGTGGCCAACCCCCATGTTTTTCCCTCTAAAACTCATCTCGGCCAATCCTATAGACTGTCTCTGTGTATCCTATAGGAATCTTGTGTGCAATCCTGTAGGAAGCCCTATGCAGAAAAACAATGGAGTTTTCCTCTTCTGTATGTGGCCTAGGTATGAGAGTGACTTTTGCAAGAGTGAGCCTCGAGGAAATGCATGCATGAGTGCACTGTGATCAACAAATATTTCTTCTTATGGCCGAGTTATGTGAGGTGGTGTGTTGGCAACTGAGGTACGTTTCCTATTTTTGGATTGTTGGTCCCCACTACCACCTCATCATTTCCCCCTCCTCGTAATCAACTCCCAGTTCATGCCTCCATAGACTTAACTATTTTTGTCCTGCTCTTCTCCTTTTTTGACTTGACTGTTGCCACGTGTGGGAGGACCAACTATTTTGTCTTCGTTGACTGAACGAAGGTGGCCAAGTTAACTAACCACCTTTTGCTTATAAACCAACTTACTTGTAACCTTTACATATTTTGACTACATTATGCAAATGAGAGAGTGAGCGAGATACTTGTGGTGCTAACCCTTGCTGCAGTTGTTGAAGGCCGAAGGTGTTTGCTATGTGTTGGCTGCATGCTATTTTTTTCCTTTTTTTTATTGCTTTCTGATGATTCCTTTGATGTGTAGGTCACTGGTGTTGAAGATGTTGGTGTTGCTGCAGCTTTGGAGCTTCTTCTTCTCTTGGATCATTATGCTAGAAGCTTGCTGCAATCATGATTTGTATTATGTGGGATAAGCTGCTACAGGATGTCCTATAGCCGCTTCTCCCTCAGAACTCTTAATCATACACTCTGCTGGGATGTTGAGGATGGTGACATGGATTGAGAGGAAGACTAGGAGTGCGGAGAAATGAGACATACTCAGGTGTTGCTACCTTCTGCTCTCTGTTTCATGTTTTTTTCTTTCTTTTCTTTTCTTGAAGACTATGACAAATATAAATTTTTGAAACTGATTTTTTATTTTTATTTATTTAATTAATTAATTAAATTAAATTAAATTTAATTAATTAATTAATTTATTTTGTTTTATTTATTCATTTTTTTGTTTTTGTTTTTATTTATTTATTATTTATTTATTTTTTTTTAATGGTGACTGCAGGGTGATGAAAGTGGACATAGGTATGGTAATGAAATGTTGATGTAGGGGTGTTATTTCTTTGACATAGCAGGTCATTTTTTTTTGCCTAGGGTCACTTCCTGTAGGATTCCCAAGCCACTGTAATTCCTACAGGATCATCCTGTAGGTTTTTACAGGATCCTGTAGGTTTACAGGGGATCCTATAGAAAACACAGTCCCCTTGTAAACTGAAGCAAAGGAGTGAAAGAAATGGTGGAGTGATGAATGATAATGAGTGGAAAAATAACAATGTGAGTGAAATAAGTCCCTTTTTGATCCTCCTTTGTTGTTTGATCGTCCTCCTTTCTCACCCGCAAATATAAATTTTCATGATTCTCTCTCTCTCTCTCTCTCTCTCTCTCTCTCTCTCTCTTTTTTCTTTTGAAAACAACTAGGCTGCCTCTGAGAGGTTTTCATCCTAGCTGTTTTCCCTTGGCGCCTCAAGAGAGGTTTTCACCCAGGGATATTTTTATTTTCCCTTTTTTTTTTTGACACCATTGGGTCGCCCCAAGAGGTTTTCAACCCAATAATGGGACTCAGGTGCCTCATGGAGGTTTTCACCCGAGTCCTTATTTTTCTTTTTTCTCTTTGTTAGTCCCAGTCTTTGCAGCCTATCACCAGGGATCCAAAATGGGCTCTTACTATGTCTGGTTTTCAGAGATGTTTTGCACATGAGTTTCAGTGAAAATCACATCCTAAGTATGTTCATCAGAAGTAGCTCGAAAATATATTTCCAACGGTATATTGCACACTTGAAACCGGTTCCTGGATCAAAAGATATGATCGAAATGAATGATTGATTCTTGGTTATGCATGTTTTGAGGTCATTCGCTGCACACAGGGACAAGTTTACTACAAAATCAGTTTCTGAAGTAATGGACATGAATTTTACAAAAGTGAAAGAGGTTTTTGTCAATAACATACCAGATAACAAAAACCTCCTTCAGTTTATGCACAACTATTACTATGTGGGGGATATGCAGTGATATTTGAAGCCTACATTAAAACAAAACAAATTTTGCATTTGTTTTACTGTTTGTCATTGTAGTGCGGCGTCATTTTAAAAAAAATGGAAAGTAATTTTGAGAAACCCAAGGAGGTTTTTGTCAACCATGAGCCATATAACAAAAACCTATTTCATTTTATTCACAAGTGTCATGAATTGGAATATTTGACTAGATCTTTACAACCTATTTTTATTGATTTAAATATTTAATGATTTCATGTTTTAGATATTATTTTGTGGCACAGATTCCGAGTAACTAGAAACGAATTTCTAAAATGTGAGAGAGGTTTTTCTCAAACATGATCTTAT
This sequence comes from Pinus taeda, assembly GCA_000404065.3. Taxonomy (NCBI): domain Eukaryota; kingdom Viridiplantae; phylum Streptophyta; class Pinopsida; order Pinales; family Pinaceae; genus Pinus; species Pinus taeda. Next base: position 13,545 of record APFE030118660.1, on the reverse strand, counting down.
CTACAAAAACCTCTTTCAATTTTGTAAAAAGTGTTATGGTTCAAGATATACGAGTTAATATTTGACCCCTATTTTCAGAAATTTGGTCCAAATTTAATGTAACTGTTTCTACCTTTAGGGAGATGGTTGAGCTCAACTCCCTTAGTAAAGGTATGAGCTAATTGTATATATTTTATGAATTTTGGAGTGTAAAGGGTTCAAATTTCTCAGCAGAGGAAAGCTGCTTTGGATTGTGTAAAGCTTTTTCTGAATATTATTTTTAATGGAGCAGTTTCTGCCCTTTAGATTTGAGATCCATCACGGTGTTTTATGTGCAACATGTTTTTCTTATAAATTTATTTCCATCCTTTATTTTTTCTGCTAATTCCGTTACAGAATTCTCTAAGGGAAGTGTTAGGAATCCATCCATGCATGATTCTCTTTTCACAATGATTATGTTGTTTAATGTAGTGGTTATCTTTTCAGAATCCATCCTTTGTTAGATGCTCTATTGAGTAACCCTGTGCTTCTCTTTCTTATAAAGTTGCCACTGTAGATCCATCCCCTGATTGATGCCTTCAGGGTAGTGGTATTTTTCCTCTTTTCTTCTCTCATTATATCTTTAATCTTGCTAAACATTGCACCTACTTTGCCCCAAGTTTGCCGATAAAAACTAGCATCGATTCCATAGCCCAATGGTCCCTTCTCTTGTTGTTTTTGACCCACAATTTTCAACCAAATCCTCGTTCTTCATAGCTAGCCTAAGATTCATTTATTTCAGCGACCCTCAGTTGGCAAAGAGAGAGCCCTCTCTAGTTTGGTAGGGCTAGATGCCAGATCAAAAGCTTGGTCTATGGTTACCTCAGAATTGCCTCTTCTCAGACTTGAGGTTCATTCTGAGTGCTAACATATTGGCGTTGTTGCCAGGGATGAGGTGACAGATCTTCTCCGAGAGAGATCGTTCAAGTTGCAGATCTGGTTCCTGATGGTGGACAACGATCAGACACATATGAAGGCTGAAACATTCACCTGGCGACTCCAACTCAATCCAGAGATTCCAGTGCTCACTAATCCATTCATGTACTAAAACAAGATGGTAGGGTATGTGGCAAACTCTATGCATTGTGAATTTTTCAAAGAAGTTAGAGATTAGTTAGTGGATATTGAAATAGATGAGGTATTTTTCATTACCGTGCTTTAGTGTTTGAGATCTCCAAAGTTTCCTCTTAACAGTAAAACTGGTTTCTTTGAGTTAGTGGTTGAAAATTTTGAGAAGGAGATTGAGTATATAGATGTTCAAATTACGTCATATGAATTCCGAGATCCCAAAAGGTTCTTGGAAACTCTCCTTCCTTCGAAACAAGAAATAATAGGGCTGCCTGTAGATGTTTGCATTGACAGTTTGCAGCTGGAAGCATATGTCGAGGAGTTAGGGCAACGAACATGGTCTGGTTTCTATGATCCTGTTGTTGCATATATTGAGTATTTTTTCAGTTTGAATGACAAACCAGATTGTCTTTTACACAGCCAAACTCATTTTGTGCATGTATAGCTGTAAGCATTTCCAATTATGTCCTGGTTCAAGCACTCCCTAGCATCATCGTTGCCACAGTTGCTTGATTGGTTAATTTGGCATTACAACATCACTTGATCTAGTGATTTGCAGAAAAGTAGGGTAGATTTGTACATAAATAAGTTGCCCAAAGAAGCATTTCAGTTTTCGGCATTTGTTTTAGTTTCCTAATGTATAGGTTGCAGTATGTGTGTTTGTTTTGGTTAGTATAAGTTGTTCAGGTTTGCTGTTGTTTGTGACCGTATTGCCCAATGGATGAGGTACTTGGTTAATGGTGTTCTTGACACATCCAAGGAGCTACCATCCCCAATAAGGCCAATGTTAGTTCCAGTCTTCGCACCTGTCACCAGGGATCAAAATGGCCTCTTACTATGTCTGGTTTTCAGAGATGTTTGCACATGAGTTTCAGTGTAAATCATATCCTAAGTATGTTCATCAAAATCAGCTCAAAAATATCTTTCCAACGGTATATTGCACGCCCAAAACCGGTTCCTGTATCAGAAGATATGATCGAAATGAATGATTCATTCTTGGTTATGCATGTTTTGAGGTCATTTGCTGCACACATGGACAAGTTTACTACAAAATCAGTTTCTGAAGTAATGGACATGAATTTTAAAAAAGTGAAAGAGGTTTTTGTCAATTACATACCGAATAACAAAAACCTCCTTCAGTTTATGCACAGGTGTTACTATGTGAGAGATATGCAGTGATATTTGAAGCCTACATTAAAACAAAACAAATTTTGCATTTGTTTCACTGTTTTAGTCATTGTAGTGCGGCACCATTTTACAATAGATGGAAAGTAATTTTGAGAAACCCAAGGAGGTTTTTTACAACCAAGTTCCATATAATAAAAAACTCTTTCAGTTTATTCACAGGTGTTTTCAATTGGAAAATTTAACAGGATCTTTACAGCCTATTTTTACAGATTTAAATATTTAATGATTTCCTGTTTTAGAAATTATATTTTGGCACAGATTCTGAGTATCTGGAAACGAATTTCCAAAATTTGAGAGAGGTTTGTCTCAAGCATGACCTTATATACAAAAACCTCTTTCAGTTTTGTAACAGGTGTTATGGTTCAAGAGATAGGAGTTCATCTTTCACCCCTATTTTTAGAAATTCGGTCCAAATTTAATGTAATTGTTTCTATCTATGGGGAGATGGTTGAGCTCAACTCCCTTAGTACAAGGATGAGCTAATTGTATATATTTTATGAATTTCAGAGTGTAAAGGGTTCAATTTTTTCAGCAGAGGAAAGCTACTTTGGACTGTGTAAAGCTTTTTCTGAATATTATTTTTAATGGAGCAATTTTTTCCCTTTGGATTTGGGATCCATCGCGGTGTTTAATGTGCAACATGCTTTTCTTGTAAATTCATTTCCATGCTTTGTGTTTTCTGCTAGTTCTGTTACATCATTCTCTAAGGGAAGTGTTAGGAATCCATCCATGCATGATGCTCCTTTCACAATGATTATGTTATTTAATGTAGTGGTTATCTTTTCAGAATCCATCCTCTGTTAGATGCTCTGTTGAGTAACCCTGTGCTTCTCTTTCTTCTAAAGTTACCACTGTAGATACATCCCCTGATTGATGCCTGCAGGGTAGTGGTCTTTTTCCTCTTTTCTTCTCTCATTATATCTTTAATCTGGCTGAACATTACGCCTACTTTGCTCCAAGTTTGCTACCAAAAACTAGCCTCGATTCCATAGCCCAGTGGTCCCTTCTCCTGCTGTTTTCGACCCAAAATTTTCAACCAAATCCTTGTGCTTCATAGCTAGCCTAAGATTAATTTATTTCAGCCACCCTCACTTGGCAAAGAGAGAGCCCTCTCTAGTTTGGTAGGGCTAGATGCCAGATCAAAAGCTTGGTCTGTGGTTACCTCAAAATTGCCTTTCTCAGCCTTGAGGTTCATTCTGAGTGCTAACACTGTCAATGATTTGATGAGGCTTGAGCTGAAACTTGCTCCACTACCATCACTTTTTTATTGATACCATCAATGAAATCTTGATTTGACAATGGAATTTTGTAAACTTACAATCAATGTCCTTTAACAAGTAAAGGAATGGCCTCTTCATCTATGGTTCTGATTTGCACTGAACCATTATCATGACATCTCTCATAACATAAGTTCCTAGCCATCTTGTCCTCAACTTTCCCTTAAAGTATTTATATCTAGAATCATATAACAAGGCCCAATCACCTTCTTGAAATTGTTTATCCTTGATGTTTTTATCATGCAATATCTTCCTCTGAAGTTGGGTTACCTCCATGTGTAGGAGGGCCTGCATTCTGAACTCATCTAAACCATTTAACTACAGTAATCTCTCTTTTTGTGCACTAATGAGATCTAGATCTAGTTGAGCTGCCATCCTTAGTGTGTTATACTCAAATTCAATGGACAACCAGGCCTTTTTCCCATAGACCAGCTCATAGGGCGTGAATCTAGTGGTGGTCTTCCAGGTGGTATTATAGGCCCAGGTGGCCTCAACTAGTCTATCTACCCAATCTTTCCTATTGTTTTTAACCACTTTGGTCAAGATGCCCTTGAATGCTCTATTAGTCACCTCCACTTGCCCATTAGCTTGTGGGTGATAAGGAGTGGAGGTCCTATGCTTGATCTTGTGTTGGCTGAGCAAGTATTCAATCACGCTAGAGGTAAACTGGCTGCCTTGATCAATGACCAATTCTCTAGGGTACCCAAATTTGTAAAATACATTCTCCCTTAAGAACGCATCCACCTTCCCCTCTGTTGTTGCCTTAATTGCCTTGGTTTCATCCCACTTAGTCAGATAGTCAGTGCACACAATGATGTATTGTTTTCGCTTGGAAGGAGGGTCAATAGGTCCAATGATGTCCATGCCCCACTTGTCAAATGGCTCAAAAGTCACTTGAGGTTGCAGAGGAATTTCATCACTTGGAGTAGGCTTTCGCATCTTTTGGCACCGATCACACTGACTAGTATATATTTTCACATCCTAAAGAAGAGTAGGCCAATAATAGCCTGCTTGTAACCCTTTGAATGTTGTCCTCTTTGCTGCAAAGTGACCTCCACAAGGCCCATCGTGACAGGTCAGAAGGATGTCAAAGACTTCCCCTTCCCTGACACATCTTCTCAAGATTTGATCTGGGCCAAGTTTGAAGAGATTGCCTCCAATCCAAGTGAAGGGGGCGCTTTTCCTTATAATCTTTCTTTTCTCTTTGGAAGACAAGTTCGGTGGGAACTGTGCAGATACCAAATAGTTTTCTATGTCAGCAAACCATGGAGAGAGAACTGAAATGGTGAACAAGTGCTCATCTGGTAAATGGTCATCAACCATTCCCTCTTCACCTGTAGGCAAAGTTAATTTAGACAAAAAGTCCGCAACACCATTTTCCTTACCAGGCTTATCAATAATAGTTAGATCAAACTGTTGTAATAAAAGCAACCATCTTATAATACGAGCATTCATATCGAGTTTATTCATTAAATATTTGATTGCAACATGGTTAGTATGGACAAATGTTTGATAGCCTGTAATATAATGCCTAAATTTTTTCAATGAATGCACAACAGCCAAGAGCTCCTTTTCGATCACTGTGTAGTTCAGTTCGGCCTTTGACAGATTCTTACTCATAAAGTAAATGGCATAAGGCAATTTTTCATCTATTTGACCTAGGGCTGCTCCTATGGCTTTGTGTGAGGCATCAACATTAATGTGAAAAGGAAGGGCCCAATTTGGGCCTCAGAGAATTGGGGCAGTGGTTAACTTGTTTTTCATGGTGTCCAAGGCCTCTTGACAACTTTTTGACGATATAAACTCAGAGTCATTGGCCAACAACCCAAATAAAGGAGAGGCCAACTTGTTGAAGTCCTTTATGAACCTTCGGTAGTATCCAGCTAATCCTAGGATACTTCTGACATCTCTCTGATTTTGAGGAGGTGGGACCCTTTGTATAATAGCTATTTTGTTGGGGTACACTTGCATTCCTTGTTGAGATATTGAATGACCCAGCACGGTCCCTTTAGTCATCAAGAATTCACATTTCTTGAGACTGAGAGATAGGTTCATCTCAATGCATTTGTGTAGTACCTTACCTAAGTTGGACAAAGCCTCCTTGAAATCACCCCCATATGGTGTGAAATCATCCTTATAGATTTCTACCGCATCATGGACCAACTCAGCAAAGATACTCAGGACTGCTCTCTGAAAGGTGGCAGGCGCATTGTGTTTGGAATCCGGGAGTCGTAAACTATTGAAGTGAAGTGTGCTATCTATGCAAGATAACCATTTTCTTATTTCCTTGTCGTTTTTAGTTTTTTTAGTTTGTTTTTGGATTTATCTTCTTGTTGATTTCCTAATGTGAAATGGTGTGTGTGAGATGTGGACAATTGTATTCAATGAATAACTTCAAAGCGATCTAAAAGTATTCGAACTTTACAATGATGAAATCAAGAAATTCTAACTAACAAAACAGTGAACTATGACTATGGAACCCAATATCCTTACTGTTGTTATAAAGAAGATAAAAGACTGAACTCAAAGCAATTGAAAGACTGAAAGTAAAGTAAACTAATCATATCACATCAACTCATTTTTGACCCCTCACCATTGACTCGCTCTGGCTATAGGAAGTAGTCATACACAAATTGAATGATTTGATATCTAAGTTGCATGAAATAAAACTAAGATTAAGCTACACATTCACTCTTACAATCCCCCATCATTTGGTAACTGAAGAATGATATGAATAGTCTAATCACTAACTTGCAGCAAAGTAAATGAATCAAAGCAGAACTAAGAAATAAGAAATGCTAGAAATAAAATCAATAAAGCAAATCAGCAGTAGGACAAGATAATCCCATCATGTCATTAGTCATCAAAACCTATATGTACTGCCCGGGCTTCCTATCAGAACCTGAAATGCAAACACTGATCAGTTGTCAACCAAATAAAAGCATGAAAGAACTTATGAACAGGCAAATGACATCAACCGTAAGCAAATTAATATATGTACAACAAGTATCTATGGTATCAAAAGTGTAAAACGTAAAGAAAACATAAAGCTATACATAAGCTACAAGACCTTGGTGTACAGGGGCTCTCTGCACCCTCGGTCATTCAAAACCAATCATGAATTTGAACCAAGAATCAACGTTTTCTCATATATTGCAAAACAGTCATGAAAATAGAGACTAAGTCTCCGCTCCAAGGCTCTTACAATAGTCAAATTTTACACAGAAACTAACTAGCTATACGCATATGGAGATGCATTATTTATAGCAGAGAAATAGATAACAAACTAACACGGCCTGCGCAGGTGGTCAAGCACGTAAAAGACAAAATCCAGAGTTATAACATTATGGTGGCCGTGGACAGTAAATCCAAGAGATGGTTTGTTGGATACAGTCGATGAGTAGTCCCTAGGTTTTAATGCACCTCCTAAAACTCAGGATCTTGCCACACAAACCTCCTCGTGCTGAAAACAGAGACGTGCCACCGCTTAACTCTTTATGTTGACCATTGTTTGACCGGCCTTGACCGCAGGCTTCTATGGATGATTTGGCTGAACCAAGGGGACACGCTTCATGTCCACGTCCTTTATAGCTTGCCCATGTGGCTAAGTTCTTCAATGGACACATGTAGCATACAGTTTAACAAAATGACTGCGGAAACTGATTCTGGCTGCGGAAAGTGGTAGATTCCGCAACTGGTTGAACAAAAATCTAAACCAAATAGCAGTCACAAAACATAGTTGGGAAACCATTTATATACTCATTTTAAACTATTATGCAGTGATTTGATAGCTTAGAGGTTCAAGTAACTGGATAAAAAGGCTGAAAAGGGATGTAGGGAAGGTGTAAATTTGGGACTCAACATACCCCCGCTGTGAAGGTGTTGCATGTCCTCATGCAACCAAAATTTAGTCATCTCCCTTTAATCTATGTATTCTGAAGCCTCTGCTAAGACATCCAGTCCTCTCCTCTTCTTCCTTGGTGCTACTACCATCCTGGGTTTCCTTATCAAACATCTGAACTTGAGATTGATTAATTCCCTGCTCAACTTCCTGCACTTCTTCTTTAGTTTCTTGTTCTTCTTCTGCCACAATCCCATATGCAACATGGTATTATCATGAATAATTTTATCCACTTTACTTTGCTCTTTTAATGCCTCGTTTTCTTGTTTGATGTGCCTGTTTAGAACTTCTAATTCAAACACTTCCTGTTTCAAAGCTTGAACCTGTGCATCTTGTGTCATGTGAGGAAGAATGGATGGTGTGCTCGGGCCTGCAGCTAACTTCTCTAGAGATTCAAGGTATTCATATACCTCTTGCTGTTTTGGATCAATTTCAGGTGTTAGCCTCAGGCTGGTTTCAAAATTTCATTGAGGAGGAGGACTGTCTTCTAGTTCTGGCCGAGAAGGGATTTCATCAACATCAGACGGGCTGGCTTCAATATCAGGCAGAGGATGAGGTGAACTGTGGCCCGTTTGAGGTTTCTTAGGTGTTTCCCCACCCAAGTCAATGAAGTGGGGTACTTTTACTTGTGTTCTCCTCCACTTTCCTTTGAGTCTGCTGCTCCTTCTTAAGTACTATGGACTAGTACTTTCCTCTTCCATAATTTGTTTCCCTTTTTCTTCCTTTTTGGCTGTGGCAGCTTTCTGTTGGAGATGTACTAGTCTCTCTGATAACACTTGATAATCTTCCTCTATAGAAGGTTCTGGTGATTGATAAACATCTTGTAGGTTCCTCTTTCCCTTCAAGTTTCTTTGCTTTTTGTCCTTAGTTCTTTCCTCCTTTTCTTTTTGAATAGTTTCTTCAACTTTGTCAATAAGAGAGTCTTGGATTATGACACTTTTCCCTTTTCTCCTACTCTTTCTCGGTGCCTTTGGTGTGCTGCTTCCCGGGGCTTCGGATTGTTCTTGAAAATAGTTCCTCACTAGAAACCTCTCCCAAGTATCTTTGTTTCTTTTCAACTAGTCTTTGACTAGAATTCTCACTAATCCATGATGGTACAAATGAGGCTCTATATCTCCTACGTTCTTTTGGACTATAGCACTCATCTTTTTCAAACTCAATAGTAAGAAATAAGGCAAATTAAGAGTTTGTTTCTCTAGAAAGTTCATCAAGAGTCTAGTGTGATACATATACATCGTACCAAATCGGCCTTCACAAGTAATAAATTTCTAAATGATTAATAGTAGGCCTGCCCATTCTTCTTTCAGTGCATTAACAGGAATCCCTCTTGTAAACACAGTAATCTCCATACCTGGGTTACGCAATATGACTCTCCATGCTTGCTCATCCAGACTTTTGTTCTTGAACCAACGCTCTCCTTCCCGGGGCAAATCTCTAGCTGCAGCAATTGAGGCTTCGGTGAAAGTGAATTTCAGGTCCCCAATCTCTACCACCTGGTCATTGAAAGACCTTGCAAAGGCTTTCGTGACCTCCTTATTATGGCCTTTGAATTTCTAGATAAAACGAAGCCATTTGGCTTTCTTCAGCAATTCTTTTGCCTGCGGGTACCCTTATAAAAATTTCAGCCCTTCTGGCTCTACCCTCAATAGCCGTCCCATATTCCTTTGTTAAAAAATTTTCTCTGAAATTCAACTACGTATGATATGAGGGTTTTATCAGAGGTAAGACGGTTCTGTTTGTAGAAGAACGATGGTCCAAATGGATACGGGAATTGGAATGTTCAGGAGTTGTAAGCGGAACAGGGGATGAGCAGCCGAGATAGAATGGAGGCATATACTAATGAAATGCGGCTTAACACAAGTGAAATGGCATCAGGATTTTGAATTTAACAGTTGTGTGAGACATTACATTTGTTAAAATGACTGCACAGAGTACGGTGGAGAGGAGTCGTATCCATATAGGTCACGTCTCATGAATGTAAGTGGAGTGCGAGAGTGTAGTTCATCCATGAGTTGAACCCGAATAATCATGAGACCGTTTAGGGAGTAAATGTGTGAGTTATGGAGTGAGGTCGTGGAATGGTAGTGGAGCTATCATAATAATCATTGCACATAGTGAGTTTTAATGGTTCAATAACTATGCAAATTTGTGCCTTTAATTGCTACTTGAAATAATTTTTTGACCATACCTTTAGAATCCTTGTCTTTGTTGTCCAGTAGCCCTGACACAGTTGCTCCCTGTTGATGTCTGTGGATGCCCCATATCCATGTCTTCATGCTTGGTCATACCTACATTTTTATTTTATTGCACTAACACTTTGACTGTAATTTTGATAAACAGAGTGGTGGCTGCGGAAACTGATTCCGGCTGCAGAAACTTGGCACAACAACCACTTAGCTAAACAAAAGATAGTGAGACCATAACTATCTGAATGGAAATGATCATGGGAAGAAAAGAACTTTTATTGATGGAATGGAATGGATGAGATGGAGGGAAATGAAGTGAGTGGAGTGAAAAATGGAAATGAAATGAAGTGAGATGAGGTGAGTGGAGTGAAAGAAAGAAAATGGAAATGATAAAGAAAGGAGATTGTTTTTTTTTTTTTGGAAAATAGAGTGTCAGTGTCACTGATTTTCACTCTACATTTCTGTATAAGGGACTTGCAATCAAAGATTGGTTTTCGGCTTATACACACAACACCACCCACACACACCACACACACACACACAAACCCCCCAAAACATATTTTATATATATATATTTAACAGAAAGGAATAAAGGTTAGGTTGGTGGGGAAGAAGCATTCTTCTTCACCAACCTCATTGCAGAATTCTCTTGAAACATCTTGACAAATTCTTCTCTTGAGAGTGGCTTATGATAAATTTTTAATCTATGACCATTCACAATAAGAGGAGTTTGAAATTCATCAATGGTCTTGATTCTTACTGCTCCATTTTCAAAGACTTTGTCGATCTCATATGGCCCAAGCCAATGAGTCTGAAATTTTCCTTTGAAGTCTTTAAACTTGGAATCAAATAGTAGTGCCCAATCTCCTTCTTGAAACTTTTTCTCTTTGATATATCTGTCATGCCACTTAGCTCTTTGATGTTGAACTAGATCAGTTCTTAGAATTGCTTCTTGTCTGATCTCATCTAGTTCATTCAATTGCTCCATTATATGTTTTTGAGCTTTTGATAGGTCCATCCCCAACTGAACTGCCATCTTGAAAGTTTTAACTTGAAATTCAATGGGGAGAAGGACTTCTTTTCCATAAACAAGTTCATAAGGAGAATGTCCTGTTGTATTCCTCCATGTAGTTCTATAGGCCCATAAGGCTTCAGGAAGCCTTTCAACGCAATCTCTTCTATGTAGATGAACAGTCTTGGTGATGAATTTTTCAATGACTTTGTTTGTAGACTCCACTTTTCCATTTGCTTGCGGATGGTAAGGAGTAGATTTTCTGTGCTTGATCTTGTATCCTTCCATCAGCTTCTCCATCATGTTGAATGTAAATTGACTTCCCTAATCTGTCACAATTTCTCTTGGAACACCAAAGCGAGTAAAAATATCCTCATAAAGAAAGTTAACAACTGAATTTTCAGTGGCAACAAGTAACGCTTTGGCTTCTACCCATTTAGTGACATAATCAATGCATACCAATATATACTTCTTTTGCTTAGATGGTGGATTAATGGGTCCAATGAATCTAAAGCCATTTTTCAAAGGGTTCAATGAGTACCTGGGTTTGTCATTGGCACTTTCTGAAAGGTCGGGTTTCCCTTACTCTTTGGCAGCTGTCACACCTTCTGACATATTCTTTTGTGTCCTTGAAAAGGGAAGGCCAATAATATCCTAAAGAGAGGATTTTATAGGCCGTCCTTTTGTTAGAAAAGTGTCCACTGCATGGCTCATCATGACATGCCTTGAGGATGTCAGGAATTTCATCTTCCCGAACACATCTTCTGATCACACAATCTAGCCCTGTTTTAAACAATTCATTAGAAATCCATGAATATTTTGAACTCTCCTGAATAATCTTTCTCCTTTCACCAGGAAATAGATGTGGAGGCAGTTTCCCTGTAACCAATAGTTAGCAATATCTGCATACCAAGGAGTCTTAGTAGTTACTGCAAACAAATATTCATCTGGAAACTTATCCTCTACAGGAGAATCTTCGTTAGTATTTTTGATTCTAGACAAGAAATCAGCTACTATATTTTGTTTCCCTGGTCTATCCAACATAGTAATATTGAATTCTTGTAAAAGTAAAAGCCATCTTGTAACTCTGCCATTAGTAACAGGTGTTCATGAGATATCTAATGGCAAAATGATCAATATGGACAAAAGTTTCGTAGCCTGTTATATAATGTCTAAAGTTATTGATTGCATGAACAACAGCTAAGAACTCTTTCTCAGTCACAGTATAATTTAACTCTGTGGGAGTCAAATTTTTATCGGTGTAGTAAATGGCATAAGGAACTAAATCCTTTTGACCCAACACATCTCCAAGAGCTGTATCTGAAGCATCTGTAGAAATATGGAAAGGAAGTTTCCAATTTGGCCCTCTCAAAATGGGTGCTTCAGATATTCTTGTTTTCAAAGCTTCAAATGCAGATTGACAATTAGGATCCCATCTGAATTCACAGTCTTTTGTAAGTAATTTAAAGATTGGAGATGCTATTTTGGTGAAGTTTTCAATAAATCTTCTATAATACCCAGTAAATCCAAGAAAACTTCTAACATCTTTTTGACAATTTGGAATAGGCAGCTTGGAGATGACTTCAACTTTTGATTTATCAACTTTAATTCCGTCTCCTGAAATATGATGTCCTAAAACAATTCCTTCCGTAAACATCATAAAGAATTTTTCACGACTCAATGAAAGATTTGTTTCTTTACATCTAATAAGGACCTTTTCCAAATTTTCTAATGCCTCTTCAAATGAATCACCATAAACTGTAAAATCATCCATATAGACCTCTACACAATCATGGATTAGATCAGAAAAGATACCTAGTACTGCCCTTTGAAATGTTGCGGGTGCATTACATAATCCAAAAGGAAGCACTCGGTAAGCAAAAGTTCCCCATGGACAGGTGAAAGTGGTTTTATCTTGATCTTCAGGTGCTACCTGAATCTGATTATGGCCACTAAAACCATCCAGAAATGAAAAGTACTTTTTTCCTGCTAGAGTATCTAATACTTGATCAATAAAGGGTAATGGAAAGTGATCCTTTAAAGTTGCTTTGTTCAATTCCCTATGATCAATGCATACCCTCCATTTACCATTCTTTTTAGGTACTATAACCAAAGGAGAAACCCATCGGTTATCTGAAATTGGATAAATGAAGTTTACATTGAGTAGTTTTTGGAGCTCTTCTTTCACTATTTCTCTAAGATTTGGATTCATCATTCTCTGCGGTTGTCTGATCGGTCTACTATTTTCCTCAATGTAGATGTGATGAATACAAGTCTTAGGGTCAATACCTTTCATATCAGTATACTCCCATGCAAATGTAGTAGAATGTTTTTGCAAGTTTTTGGTTAGCTTCTCCTGTTGTGATCTTTCCAAGTTTTTGTTGATATTCAATGTTTTGCCTGGAAAAATATCAATGGCGGAACTACCAAATTCTTCCATAGAGTAAAGAGACATTTGTCTAGATGATAGATACTCAATATCAGAATTTAACTGAAATTGTGTGTGGTCATATTCTGAAGAGATTTCAAAGTTTTCTAGTGTGTTCAGAATTTGACTATCTTCACTGATTTCAGAAATAGTACAGACAGGTTGTATAGTGTCTTCATCATCGACCCATTCATTATCTCCTATCTCTATAATTGTTTTTGCTGGAGGATACAGATTGAATTTATTTGTCGAATTACCATAAGAAATATACATATTCCCTGATCTACAACTGATAAAAGCATCGGCTGTGGCTAGCCAAGGTCTTCCTAAAATGAGTGGATGCCCCCCTAGATTACTCTTGGGAGTTAGAATCATGAAATCCGCTGGATACTCCCAAGAATATAAGGAGACCGAAATGTCTTCTAATACACCATCTGGTTTGATAATTGATCGATCTGCAAGTTGCA
>APFE030118653.1:22250-101544 GCA_000404065.3 Pinus taeda | reverse complement strand
TTTAATCTTTTTCATCCTAATTTTTTAAAGAAAGGCCTATCTTCTACAAACTAACGGTACATTTAAATGTGCAGGCCCTTCTTATTTTACATTGGATGAGATATTTATCCTAATCTAATTTATAACCTTCAAACTTAAATTATTAATCCAACTTAAACAATTGGATCAATTCCTTCACCTATCTACCTAATTTTAACCAAGTTTAAACAATTTGGTTAAACTATTCTCTAGCCGAACAACAAAAATTCAAATGTGTTTGACCATGATTATATTGTATGATTAAAACAAATATTTGTGATTGTGGAATTTAAAACAAGATGCACACAGTTCCTAATTTATTTTTCAAAAAAAAAATATTTTTCTCCCAATGGCATTTGAATTTTCATAACTTTCACTCTTATTCTTTTCATGGGTTCTTTTCATCTTTTTTTCTTTTACTTCTTTTATTCTATTTTTATCTTTATATACCCTCTTTTCCTTTTTCGTTTTTATTTTTACTTTTTTATTTCTAGAAAACATTTGCAACATGCAATATTATTTACAATTTGATATACTGAAATAAAATATTCAATCATCATTTCATCCTATCAATCATAGGACCCTAACACAAATATTTAGGTATGGACATCCACTGTCAGCTTAACTCGAACTATAACATTCAGAAAATGATTATATGAGGTTGCAAATCTTACTATGGGCTTCAAAAATATTGTAAGATGATTGATCTTTGGGTTTGGAGTAAAAGAAGTCCCCCTTGGAGACTCTCGTCACCCCTATTATTTTATATGGATGTGAGGTGTCGCCCTGCAGTATCAGTGTATCTAGAGAGTCATGGAGAAATATTGAAATGATCCAAAAGCAATTCATAACCTACAACCTCAGGATTAGAGGTAATATTGTATACCCTATTCTCTTAATTGAGGGTAACCTCCCGTATTGAGTGCATGACTATTTTTAGGTATTTTATGTATAAGAAGAAGTTGTACAACATGAAGCCAAGAGACTCCCAAAAATTTCTCATAACTCTAGCCAAAACCACCTTTGACTCAATCGAGGGTGGCATAAGGATGCGAAGTCCTAGATCTAGCATTAGGAGCTAAATGAAGAGGTCATCTTGGGGAATAAGGATAATATTAAAAACATCATTGCTTCCAAATTCAAGGATAAGTTGTGGAGTGATAAGGAGGTGGGTAGAAAAGAAAGTTAAGATACTATAAGGAGTTTATCAACCCCACAGTTGCTAACCATAATTACATTTCTATCTTAATGAGTGCTAAGAAGAGAATGAATATTTCAAGGACTAAAACTAATTTACATGATCTCCGAAGTAAAACGAGATGTTCTTGTATTCCGAAGATACCTTGGCACAAGAGAATATGCCTTCTTTGCAAAACTAAGATAGTTGAATATCAAAAGTACTTTTTATTGGATTTTATGACCCTTACTCACATCTACTGTCATTTGAAAAACATTTTCCCCAAGCCCAACCTCCTCAACTTGTTTAGTCAGCAAAACTACAACAACCTGAAAACAGTTCTTTTCCTCATTCTTTATCACAGAAATACAATTCTAAACAACCCCAATTGACCGCTTCTTTCTTAAGATCCGATAGACCACATCATCCTTAGTGGACATTAATTTTTATTGTCATACAAAACCTAGATCTAAATTAAGCATACTTTAATATAATTTAAAGCACCGTAATATGAAAATTTAACATAACAGGGTCTTCGTAATATTTTGAGACAACTTTTATCTACAACTCAATTGAGTTTATCTATTTCAAAATTAAATTTAACATAACACGGTCTTCGTAATATTTTGAGACAACTTTTATCTACAACTCAATTGAGTTTATGTATTTCAAAATTTACTTTCAATTTAGTTTTATGAATTTTGTTTTAAATTAAAAAATAAAATAAAAATTGATCTCTCATATAATAGACCAACAATAAACAGAAGGTTATAGATTGTGAACCCATTTGCTGAGGAACTTAGTGAGTGTAAAATGTTATGAAATAAAATTAAAATATTTTGATTTTGAAATGAGTTTTGGTTTTTGGGAAAATGTTATTGCTAAGCCGTGGTACTTGCCTATGGTACTAAGAAACGCAATGAACAATAAACACAATGCATTCTAGTTTTTTTGGGAAAATGGTATTGATAAGCCATGGTATTGGGTCATGGTATTGTAACAAACCCTATTTACAAGTTAAAAATATCCTTGATAAAATGGGGTAATTGTTACACTCTAAATATTGAATGTTAATCTAAAAAATGTTGTAAAATAAAAGTAAAAAATTTATAAAGTATTTCGATTTTCATTAAAGTTAAACTTAATTGTAAAACTAATTGAAAGTGAATTTTTTTGAAAAAAATAAAAAATAATATAGTAATATACATTTAATAAATTTAGCATTTGATAAATTGAAATTTAAGATATATATATAATATATATATATTATATATATATATATAATATAATAGTAAAGTATAATTAAATTAAGACAATAGGAAAGATTTTCTAATGCTTAATTTATTTTTCAAATAAAAAAAAAATAATTTAAGATTAATTTGTATGTGAAATAAAATTTTAGGTATTAATTTTAAACGTGTAACTAATTTAAACCCATGTTTCACTTTAATCGATCTTATAGGAAAATATGATAATGGAATGTATGAATGAATAGAGCACCAATATCATATATAAATGTTTGCAATATTACATTTAATTTTTTATAATTAATTATTTAAAATAGTGGTTTGTTATGTAATTGAATTTATTTTAGGATTTTTTTAAAATTAAAAAAAATAAGTTATATAATTTTAAATTAAAAAATTATAATAAAATTATTCTTTTATTTAACCAAAAAAAACTCATAAACCAATTTAGTTTCTATCTGACATGGAGTGTAATGTTAAAATAAATTAAATATATATATATATATATATATATATATATATACCTATAATATTTTGCATTCTCATCTTTCCTGGCACACGCGACAGATTCAAACAATAAAGATATGAAGTATATTTTTTTAAATATTTCTTTTTTATTTTATTAATTAAAACTATTTTTTTAAGTAGTAGTCTATAACGCGACTTTTTGAAAGCCTTTCCGGTGGCTTTTTCCCGTCAAAATCCGGCAGCAATTCATTGGAATCCCAAGTTTAATAGCTAGTTTCTGCACAATCAATGGCTCCCAGGGGTTTTTCAGGGCGCTGAATCCAAATATGCAGTTAAAAAACCATTTTAACTGCTAGAAATCGAGATTTAACCTCATTTCTTCCGCCGGATTCCGTCACCGGAATCTCCAAAAAGTCGCATTATAGACAACTCCTTTTTTTAATGCTTGACGGGGTCAATCTTCAGTTAGTATACATAAAAATAATATTTATTTTTATTTTCACAATAAATATAAGTAGTATATCTTTTTGAATATTTTTATTTATTTATTTATTTTTATCGTTAGCATGGTCCATCTTTATTTTTTTAATAGAAATAAAGCAATTGTTTGTTAATAGTTGACAGGGTCAATCTTTATTGTGTATTGATAAAAATAAAAATGATTTTAATTTTAATTTAAAATAGATAAGAATAAATATTATTTTTATTTTAATTTAAAATAGAGGAATTGTTTCACCTGAAAACATACTTTTCTGTTTACTATTTGCAACAAGTAGTTGAATATTTTACCAGAAAACAGATTGACTTTGTCCTACAAACATTTTCCTTGATTTGAAAGTGAGGCTTTGTTAATGGTGACCCGCCAGTGCTATAAGAAGAGGGCTTGGATAGCTTGTGATAAATCAGCTCTGTGATAAGAGAACTCTCTTGGGTAGCTTTTGATACAGAAGCTCTGTAAGAAGAGAACTGTCTTTGGTAGTTTGTGAGATAGAAGCTCAGTAAGAAGAGAAGTCTCTCGGGTAGCTTGTAATAGACCAGCTTTGTAAGAAGAAAACTCTCTAGGGTAGTTTTTGATACAGAAGCTCTGTAAGAAGAGAATTGACGTGGTAGCTTGTGTTACAGAAGCTCTGTAAGAAAAGAAGTCTCTCTGGTAGGTTGTAATACACAAGCTCTGTAAAAAGAGAACTCTCTCAGGTAGCTTGCGATAGAGAAGCTCTGTAAGTGTCTCGGGTAGCTTCTGATACAGAAGCTCTGCAAGTCTATAGCTAGAAACAGCATATCCGAAATCATTTGCAAGACATGGGTGACGTTGACGGGTCAACTAGTCCAGAAGCTTTAAATGGTGCTCCAAGGATCCGTGTAAGCGCTGATCGAGGTCAAGCTACGAATCCTCACAGTGTAGCTGAACGGGTGAGAAAATAGTCTGAAACTCCTCTGTTTCAAATCTTTTTAGCGTCGAGACGGTTTTGATGTTTTTTTAATTATCTGGCAGGAACGGAGAAAGAGAATTGCACAAAATTTGAAAGCTTTGCATGAGCTTGTTCCAAATGCTAATAAGGTACAGTAAAAGAGGCATTCCTAAATGAGGTATTAATTTAGTGATTGTTTTTATAAGTAATAGAATAGCAAATCGGTGATGCTAAGAGGATACTTGATAGTTGTTAGTTCCTAATGGAATTCCTACCTTATTTGTGGATGAACACTGTTGCTTCCACTACTAGGCTCAACCTTTAGTGTTTTCACAAAGAAGGAAAGAAAATAATATATATAAATTAATAACGAAAATAATATATATATATATATTTTGAAAAGAAATAAAGTTCATAACACTTCAAAGAAAATAATATATATAAATTGAAGGAGATAATGATTCGCCATAATGCTATGGGATCACATAGTCCTGGGGATCAAATGGCAACCCACTCATCGCCAGAGATGAAGACAGTCCTTGAACCGATCTAGGTTAATATTTGTCGGTTGTGTACTCATGTAAAGTGTGAAATGCATTTTATATTTCAATCCATACGTGGAATGTTGGTGATCGATATGAATCCAAGCTACATTGGTGGAACGATTGTTAAATTCGCTGTTATATATGCAGACGGACAGAGCATCGATGCTGGATGAAATAATTGAGTATGTCAAACTTCTGCAGACGCAAATAAAGGTTGTTCCCCAATTTCTTGCAAGATTGAATTTCTGCAGCCTATTATAAGCTCGGTGCTTGTTCTCAAAGCTCAGCTGTTCTGCAGGTTGTGAGCGCCAGTAGGCTTGGCAGTGTTGGTTCAGTTGGGCCTCTAACTCCGAATGTTGTAGCTGAGGTACACGCCTCATTGTTGATTTTTACTGGTACTAGTAATATAAATTACTTGAACGGCCACATGCATTTTACTTTGTTTGCTGATGCTATATTTTTTCGGTTTGCAAGGCATCAGCGGGTCTGCTTCAACCTGGTGGCTCGCTATTTAAGGAAGGCCGAGAGTTTGAGAACAATATTGTGAACTTCATGTAGAGGGATATGAATGGAGCTACGGAGTACTTGCAAAGTAAAGGGCTCTGTTTGATTCCAGTTGCACAGCTAGCCAACATATCTAATGAAGGTGGAAACCCAAGGGGGCTCGGATCAGCTGGGGCTCCAGATTCTATTGACAGAAGAAACACGGAAAGTACCACTAGTTGTTCAGGTGTTCTTGGAATGGGATCTGTTGGATCTGGCAGCGATTTACGTTCAGAGGGAAACAAAGCGATAAAGAAAGGAAAAGAATTAGTTCCCAAAATTATGGAAAAGGAATAGGGAAGGTATCCTAAGGCCAATTAAACAATTTTACTAAATATGGAATTAATGGCTATTTTCATTCCCTTCCGTTTTGTTTCGCCCTTCTATAAATGGAATGTATCCGGACAGTCAGATATGAAACTACCGTGGGTTGGAACATCCCGTATGGAGTTTTGGCAAGGTTGATTTTCACTGTGATTTATGGCAATGTTGATTTTCAGTGTGATTTAAACACCAGTTAGCTGGTTGTTGGCAATCTGAATTCTATAAAAAGGATTTAATATTACTATATCTAACCCATTTTAGATTGTAGATAGTTTATTTATCTTCACATTCCATATATTTATATTTATATGATTATTTCAGTTACTTAAATCATTTTTAAAATGCACTTGTACTAGGAAGAGATTTGTAGAAATACCCGCATTTGAGTCAATAAATAATTTGTTTTTTTCATAAATTGTTATATTGTATGGAATGTCTCAGTTATGGGAGACGTATGAAAAGCGAACTTGCAGTAGGTCATTGTATACGATATTTGTAGAAACGGATATAGTTGAGTGAATAAAGAATGGTTCGTAAACTGTTATATTTTATGGTTGACAAATGTTAGATGAAACTAAATGTTGTTGTGATGCATAACATCAGTGTTATGCTTAACACATACTTATGGTTTTTTAGTTTAGGTTTGGTTAATTTTCAACATTTTGATATACTTAACACATCACATATTTATGGTTTTTAAATTTGATACGAGGTTTGCTTAGCATTCGATATTTTTATAGAAAATAAATAAATAAATAAATATTTATTTTAAATTTTAATATTGTATTGTTAATTAATTTTTTGGGATTGTATTGTATGATATGTAATTAGTTTTATATTATGTTTTTATAGTTAATAATTTATCTAGACATAATTGTCTCATAGCTAGATTGCACGCATATAAATAAGTAATTTTATCATTAATATGAGGTTTTTTTCATTGTGTTCTTTCACTGTGGAGTTTATTTGGGTTTGTACAGTGGTATCACAGCCCTAGTTGAATTACCCATAAAGTCCATGTATTTTGAAGTCTATGCCATATAGAATACGCTGAAGGTGAAGACTCTGAAGGTAAAGGAGATGCGGAGTGTGAAGACTTTGAAGCTAGAGTGCAACAAAAGATTAATCCAATGGAACAATGCAATGGGATGTTCAAACTATTTACTCTCTCTCAGTTTGATATCTTTTAGTCATAATGAAATACGATTGGAGAAATTGAGATGCATAATTTTATTTATTTTTTACATATCCTTGGAATTTAGAATACAAATTTCCAAAATTGAGTCAAACATAAGGCCTTATTTGCATTTACTACATCAAACTGGAGTTTACTTACACTGTTCTGAAAGATAGTATTTACATTTACGGGAGTAAACAAGAGTTTAATCACAGTAAATTGTTTTAAGGATAATATGAATAGAAATTTGCTTAATTTTGTTAAATCTATGATGTTTTGGGGAGAAGCAGTGCTTTGTGCAACTTATATTTGGAATCGTTTCCCTCCTTCTGCCATCAGTAATAAATCTCTTTATGAAATGTGGTATAATCAACTTCCTATTGTTCAACATTTTAGACTCTTTCGTTCTCTATGCTATGCATTAATTCCTAAACATTAGCACAACAAGTTGGGTGTTAGGAGTCACAAATGTATAATTTTGGGATATTTTGTTACTTCCAAAGCTTATAGATTGTATGATGAGGAGAGTAAGAAGTTCATTCTTTTTAGAGATGTTACTTTCCTTCAATAAGATAAAATTAATTCCACTGTTAATAAGCAATTCACTCATTTGGAGAAATTTTCATCTAAGAAGTTCTATTTTGAATCTGATAATGTTGATCAACACACTGAATGGGGGTTCCCATTCTGGATCAGTCTATAGTTCTTCCATCTTCGACTCATGAGAATGTTATCGCTGAAGAAAATGTGGATAATAGTAATGTTTGTGTAGGACTAGAAATTTCTCTTGAAGAGCCTGTTATTGAGCTTGTTTTTCAAGATGAGCAACCATGCAACCACTGCAGCAACCTTTACGAAGGTGTACACATCCTAGAAATGTTCTAAGCAAGTATGAAAATTTTGAAATAGGAATGTCTTCTAAAGGTGAGTCAGGTAATGTTTCTTGTGACTGTGAATTCAATCATTGTACAATTAGCGAACTTAATTTTTTTGAAGAAACTACTGATTGTGATGAATGGAAGGATGCAATGGTAAAGGAATATGATAGACTTATTAAGAATGAAACTTTGAGGTTAGTGGATCCTCTTGCAGGTGTCAAAGCCATTTGTTGCAAATAGGTGTTAAGATCAAATACAAAGTAGATTGTTCGCTTGATAAATATAGGGCAAAACTTATAGAAAAAGGCTACGGTCAAAATGAAGGCATTGACTACACAGAGAAATTTGCTCCTACAAAAAAATGGGGCACAATTAGATTTTTTTTTTCTCTTGCAACTCAAAATAGATGGAAGATAGACCATATGGACGTTAAAAAAACTTTTTTAAATGGCGATTTCAAGGAGAATGTTTATATGTTTCACCCTGAAGGTTTTTCTGTTAAAGGAATGGAGAAAAATGTATGCAAATTGGTTAAGGCTTTATATGGACTCAAACAAGCATCTTGTGCATGGTATGAAAAGTTAACTGAATACCTTCTCCAGTTGAATTATAAGTTATTTGATTTGGATGATGCAACTATTTTTGTTAAGAAAATTGGAAAGTTAGTTGTATATTTGCTTATGTATGTAGATGATTTGATGATCATAGGAAACAATGATGACTATATAGCATTCGTTAAAAGAGAATTATTGAAAGTGTTTAATGTGACAGACTTGGGTTTATTACATTATCATTTAGTGATTGAAGTTGATCCGAAACCCAAATATATTTTCATTTCTCAAAAAAGGTATATTGGACAACTCTTCGATAGATTTGGGATGCAGGATTGTAATCTTGTCACTACTCCTATGGAGAAGAGTTTGAAGCTTACGTCCATTGAAGGAAGTATGTTCCAAGATCCAACCAAGTAAATGCAACTTGTTGGAATTTTTAATTCTCTAACTACTACTTGACCTGACATAGATTTTATTTTACGGATACTTTCCAGGTTCATGCATAAGCCATGTGAAGGTCATTGGAATGTAGCAAAGTGAGTGCTCAAGTATTCAAAAGGCACTTGAACATATGGCATCAAATATTCTAAAGTTGTAGATTTCCATCTCACTAGTTATTCAGATTCTGATTTTGATAGAGATAATGAGAATGGAGTCTCTACTTGTTATTTAATCAGTCTTGGATCATCAACAATCAGTTGGAGATCATGCAAGAAATTTTTTCCTACTGATTCTAACATCAAAGCCGAGCAGTGTTTGGAGTATTGTCCGCAGCTGATTGTGCGGACCCCTACAGCTGAGTGCACAGGGAAGTCTTAAATCTGTAAGATTAACTGATTATCAATAAAGAAGATTATTACAAAAATTATTGTGTTTATCCATTTACTTCTATTATAATGCGCTCTGTGCTATGATGAATGATGGGTTTATGAAATAATGTTGTATTGATGAGCAACATTACTGGATCTATATTGTTATGTGAACGTAATTCATGTCAAGTCTTTACATGAAAATTATCTCATGTATGTTAAAGTTATCTAACGCATAAGAAAATTTGAATAAATACTGGGTTAAGAATAATATTGGATGCACGTAAGTAGTTGATTAGCCTACTCAGGGTCCACAAAATCTAGTCGTAGGACTTCGAGGAGGTCTAGTAGATAATTAAAGAGACTTCCATTGATAAGCCATAAAGGGTTATTGATCTGCGTGAAGTTAGACCTAGATCACAAGAAGACATAACACTTCTCTCTCTCTCTAGAAACTTGGTTCCAACATCCCCCCATACTACTTCGGGTGAGACTTTAGTCCACATTCCGTTGTTTGATGCCAAAAGGGCAAGTAGTGTAGCGATTTGTTGGGTGTAACTAACTCTGAACCTAGTTCAGGACCCACTAATCGAAAAAATGGTTTTGTTGTCATGACTGGGATCTGCATAAAGAGATGCATGATGTCATATCACGAGAATCCGACCAAGAAGGAAACCGAGAAGTGTTTGGATAGAAATATCGATGAATTCATGCTGGAAGAAAAAATAAATCTACGCCTGGTGAAAGAATGGTGGTTGGACAAATATTTGTACACAGAAATACAATAGATATTCTTTTGCACCTTCTTAATCGAACTATACGAGTGGATCAATAAATTGGCAGATGGCCAAGGAAGGTGAAGGCTTTACGGTGCAATAGTGTGGACCCAAGAGCCTGTGCAAAGGTTGGAAGATTCTTAGGATAAGATTGCAATCACAGTTGATCAGTGGCTAGATCGAGTCATTGGAGGATTTGTTACAGAGTTTATGGTTAATACCTCAGTCAGTTACAGTGAAGTTGAGTGGTGCTTCTTCAAGTGGCTGCGTGGTAAGTATTTATGACCTTTGAATACTTAGATTGAGATATTCTTATGTGAAAATTGGGTTATTTCATTACCTCGATGTTTGGATCTAGGTGAAGTGGACGAAGTTTTTGAAATCAAGGAAGAACAGGTCCTGAATATAGTCCATTGATTGGACCTCCTTCAAGTGATGATGAATGAGCATCAAAGGTTTCACCATAGAGCGTTGTCTAGTTGATAAGGAACATCTTTCCATGGATACCTCATCTGCCCACACCACCTCCACATTCACTCCACCACATATGACTTCACCCACACTGCCACCATCTCCGTCGTTCGTCAACATGTTGAATACGGTGAAGTTGTTGGTTTTCAAGGGCTTAGTAAGTGAGGATCTAGATCAACTTTGCTATGTTTTGAAAGTTGTATGGACAACACAACAAATTATAGATGATAATATAAAGAAGGTGCAGTTGATTATCGCTTTGCAGGATTGTGAGTTGACATGTTACAGTAACTATTGCACTGATAACCCACTAGCATCATTTGCAGACACTCGAACCACTTTGAACAAAGAATTTGGTAAGCCTAAGTCTGAATCATGATCAATAATCAAATTTAAGGAAATCATGATGAGGCCCAGTGAAACACCCTCAAAATCAGGTCAAAGATTGAAGTGCCAGATCATCGAAGCTAACATGAATCTCACAAATGATCAACGCTATGAATGGTTTGTAGCGTTGCTCCTACCCCACCTAAGGGTTTCTTTATCATGGAAAAAGATTGGAACTCATGTGGAAGACCTGGAAATTGCGATGATATTGAATGAAATGCCTATTCATGACGATTATTTGGGGTTTGAATAGATTCATGGGGAATTTTAGAACCTCTCCTTGGAGTTGAGAGTTTTAAGAAGGAAAAAGAGGCCCAGCTAGAGGTTCGTGAAGAGGTTTGGTGCCTCAAGTGTAAAAGCTAGGGGCATGATAGAGATCATTTCCCTTGGCTTTGCGAACTATATTACAAGGGGGGAGCCAATGCCTATAAGGTAAGAAGCTCCAGCAAGGCCAAGTAGAGGGCCCATGCTATGGTGCACTATTTGTCAGGTATCCAGAAAACATGTAACAAACAATTGTTATTTGTTGAAAAACTTCGTGTAGACACTACAACAATTATTTAGCTATTTCTGTAAATTATTGGGCCATGATGAGTGCCATTTCCACAACTATGAATTAATGATGGATAGAATGCCCATGTATCAAATACAAGAAGAAACTTGGCCTTTATATTAGGGGACTGGGAGAGCATGTGAGAATATCAAAGGCACAGATGAGGCCGAGTAGGAGGAAGACCTAGAAGAGGTCGAATGCAAGCTATTGGCTATAATTATAGAATCTTAGGACACTATGCATAGGAGTGTACAAAAGAGAAGCACCCATCATGTCGATACGACATTCATTTTGACCACAGAATAGAAGAATGCAGAACCTCATCAGCCTACCCCAAATTTACAAATGATGAAGGTTGGGCCTCACGAAGAGGATCCCAATCTAAATATTGTTCTGGGAAGCGAAATGATGAATGGTAATGATAAAGGGAAACAACTTGAAGAAATTGAGTGGGTCCATAAGCCTCCACAAAAGGAGGAGGGGTTTGATCTAGAGCATGTGAAAGAAACATTCATGCAAGCGAAGAAAAGCTTCGCTAAAGCCTCTACCTCAGGAAGTCAAGATAAGATGTCTATAGAGACCATTGACCCCTTTGTTCTTACCACCTTTTTGGAGACTTCTATGAAACTATTGTGTGATAGCAAGGCTATAAAATGACTACAAGACTTGATCAACAAATGTGTTGGTAAGGATAATTCTTTTGGTGTACCCTTTGTAGAAAGAAATATCAGTAATCATAAGGCATGAACAAGGCATGAGATGAGGCTTACCATGCAAAAAGGAGACTATGAGATGGACCAGGTTATTTTGGATTTAAGTTCTGATGCAAATGTATTGCCTAAGAAAACATTGGAAAGGATGGGGAGACCTGTGCTGCAGTGGTCTCTGATTCAACTAAGGATGGAGAACCAACATAAGATTATCCCTATGGGATGATTGCGAGGGCTGACCATAGATATAGAAGGTACAAGTGCATTGGTTGATTTTGAAGTAATAAATATTGTTGATGATATCAATCCATACCCTACACTTCCAGGAATTGATTGGGCTATCGATATGAATGGGGTCATCAATTTGAAGAAGTGGAAAATGTCATTTGAAAGGAAATTGTTCCACATTGTAGTCCCATTGGACCCTGCAGAACGACCATGATATACTTGACCAGTCCGTGACTATGAGAAATGCACTGATGATTTGGACCGGATCTATAAGATAACAGTGTGAGAGCTAGACTGGTTTAATTCAATAGTTGGTGGAAAAATTGCATGGGACAACAAAAGCTCCTATACTTCGAATTCAGATGAAGAGTTGGAACATTGAAAAAACGGGTTGCCTGGAGTATCCAGATTGCATTGCAACATGATGTCCAAATTTTTGTGTCGTGTGTCGTTGGAGGTAAAACTTTTTCCTTATTGTAATAGTTTAACTAATGTGGATGATTTTTTGGATCCAAAGGATTTCCATTTTCAGGCGTTTCACTGGGCACTGTGTGTTATGCATCCTCGGTGGTGGAGTACACATAAAGATAGCTTTGATGAGTGGTGAAATTACAAAAGAATGATGAGAATGTAGTTTTTCCAGCCTAAAGTATGGGTAACTGAGAAATATGATGGGAGAAATTATTTGTGCAATCATTTATAAAAATGGACTAAGGTATATGGAACTAAGCCGCGGCAAGAATGAGTGAATTTATTCTGTCACACTCTGGATGTAATCCCTACTAATTGGTATTTGGAGATAGAGCTCCACCACGACACCACAGAGTGGGATGTCTTCAGAGAAGGGCTTGTGAGAATAGCACAGGATCCTTTGGAATTGATTCAACTAGATTTTAGCACATAGTTGCGCCATGTGTTGGAGTGTTGTAATGTGACTCATGAAGGAGAGGATAAGGATACAAGGAATATTAACATTCCAGAAATAGAAGGCTAGCCCGAGGCAGAGGGATTGTAGATAGAGAATCCAGAAATCACTGCGTCATTGAAAACTAGGCAATTAAACATTGGCATAGAGGTGGAGCCTAAGTTTTGAAAGATTGGGGATTATTGGGATGATTCTATAGTAAAACGAGTCACTGAGTTTCTTCGCGAATATTAGGATTTGTTCCCTACAAATTTTTCATACTTGAAAGGCATGGTAGGCGACTTGGGAGTAATGAAAATATTTTTGAAACTTAACACGAAGCTTGTTAAGTAGAGGTCATATTGCCTTAATCTCAGATACAAGGAAAAGGTTCGCTTGGAGTTGGACAAGATGCTTGAAGAAGGTATTATTGAACCTATGGAGGAGTCTGATTGGGTGAGTCCAATGGTAGTTCAGGAAAAGAAGCAGAAGGATTAAATAAGGATTTGTATAGATCTCAGAAATATTAGCGATGCCTGTGTCCATGATACCTTTCTGACACCATTTTCTTATGAAGTATTGGAGAATGTGGGAGGGAAGGAAGCGTATTCCTTCACTCATGGGTGCTCTGGTTACCATCAGATTAAGATTGCACTAGAGGATAAAAGTTAGACAACCTTCGCGATGGAATGGGGTTGTTTCTAGTATAAAGTAATTCGATTTGGACTTAAGAAGGTGTCGACAATATTCTCTCCCAAAGTCATTGTGGCATTCAAAGAGTTCATTAACAAATTCCTAATGGTATATTTCGATGATTGGATAGTGTTTGGGCTCATCAAGCGCCACATAGATAGTCTG
The DNA here is from genome assembly GCA_000404065.3 of Pinus taeda. Lineage (NCBI taxonomy): Eukaryota > Viridiplantae > Streptophyta > Pinopsida > Pinales > Pinaceae > Pinus > Pinus taeda. Next base: position 87,508 of record APFE030118653.1, on the reverse strand, counting down.
CGTCTAATGTTGGATATGTGTTGAAGGTATCAGATTGTGCTGAACTTGAAGAAGTGCTTGTTTTTTGTCCCCTTTGGGATTTTTCTAAGTGATGTGGTATGCAGGAAAGGACTCATGGTGGACCCTTCCAAGATCATGGTAATAGTCAATTTTGAAGCCCCAAGGAGTGCTAAACAGCTATCTGCAATGCTGGGCCATATCGAATACTCTCGGAATTTCATCAAGATTTATGCTCAGATTATCGTGCCTATGGAAAAGGTACTAAAGAAGGATACTACATTCTATTGGAATGGAGAATGCTAGTGCAATATGGATGTCTTAAAGGAGAAAATGTTTACAACATCAATCTTGGTCATCTTAGACAAAAATAAGGAATTCCACATGCATGTGGATGCCTCGTGTATTACGCTAGGAATAGTGCTAACACAGGCTAGTGAGGGAGAACTAGATCACCCTATACCATTCTCAAGTAGAAAATTGTCAAAGCCTAAAAATAATTATTTGATGACAAAGCACAGATGACTGGCTATGGTGAATGCACTCCAGAAATTTGGACATTACCTGCTAGGCAAACATTTCATGATGTACATAGACCATTCTTCATTAACGCATCTAGTCAATAAGCCTATTCTCAAAGGGAAAATATGGAAGTGGATGATGTTGTTTCAAGAATATGATTTTTGAAGTAATTTTGAAGTGAGGAAGATTGAATGCAGGACCTGACCATATATCACGTAGTAAGATAGGAGAAGAGCCTACTAATTTGGAGGAAGGGTTGCCTGACGTGCAGATCTTCATGGTGCAGGCAGTGGATAACCACTTCGTGGATATTATCCATTTCTCGAGTACATGGATAACTCCAAAAGGGTACTCCAGAAAACAGAAAAAAGATTTGGTAGTGCGCATGGCAGATTTCTCTGTAATTGCAGGGCATTTCCATAATATGGGATCAGATGAGATACTTCGATGATATGTTCTTGATTTTTAATTAAATAGTAACCTTGTTGAAGCTCATGGAGGACCTACTAGACGATATTACGTAGGAAAAGAAACAAAGCAGAAGGTTTTACGCTATGGGTTGTGGTGGCCAATGCTGCAGAAATATTCTAAAGCATATTGTAGGGCATCTGATGCATGTCAGAGAATGGGCATGCCATCACGAATGGATGAGCAGCCTCTGAATCTGCAGGTGTCAGTGCATCCATTTGAGAAATGGGTAATTGATTTTGTAGGACCAATTCAACCCCCAAGCAAGAAAACTAGTGCTCGTTATATCATCACCACGAAAGAGTATTTGACGAGATGGGTGGAGTCACAACCTATGAAAGAATATACAGGGGCAACAACAACAACATTTTTGTTAGAATATGTGTTGACCAAGTTTAGTTTCTCAAAGGTATTGATGAGTGATCGTGGTACACATTTTCTCAATGAGACGATCAACGCATTGACCGAAGACTTCTAGGTTTACCACCAGAAGAGTACACCATATCATCCTCAGACCAATGGAACGATTGAGGATTTTAATAAGATATTGAAGAATGCATTGATGAAGGTTTGCAATGTACAACATAATGATTGGGGCATGCATGTACCAACAATATTATGGGCATACATGACTACTTACAAAAATCTCATAGGTCAGACACATTTTAGGTTGGTCTATGGCATGGAAGTTATAATGCCTATGAAGTATATCATGCCTAGTCTACACATAGCAGCTTTCACAGGAATGGAGAATCACAGAGCCTTAGAAGAACATCTCGCACAAGTAATGGAGCACGAAGAAGATAGGTTTCTGGCTGGATTTCGTCAGTAGGTTCAAAAGGAACAGAAAAAGCTTGGCATGATCGGCACATCAAACTCTACACATTCAAGGTAAATGACTTATTTTTATTATATGATAAAAAGTTTGATAAGTTTTTAGGAATACTTCAGATGCACTAGTTGGGGCCATATATCGTCAAAGAAATTAAAGATGGTGGCACAATCAACTTGCAAAGTTGAATGGAGATCCATTTCCGCAAAGGGTAAATGGAAGCTGATTGAAACCATACACAGGGGATCTGGCCCAATGACTACATGATGGTAGGACAATCTTAGAACTCCATATAGTTGCAAGGAAGCATGGGACTATAAACTACATTGCTTGGTTGGTTGAACTATGTGACAGGTGGGTTGCGCGGAAAAGGGTATTGTCACAGTACCAGGAAGCGTGTAAAGGGAGTTGTGCTATGGGGGGAGATACAATGTAGAACAAGCAAAAAATTATCGTTATAGTCGTTGTTCATCATTTGACTACTAGGATATGATTAAGAGGAGTAGGGGGGAATCATTTAAGTCATTTAAGTCTGAAATATTTGAATGTTCGCCGCCAAATCATCATTTATGGATGGATTTTCACGTGAATAGTCTAATTTGAATTCAAATTTGCCTATAAATTATGCATGGTTGTCCAACAGGGAACACTTCGCATCCTTGGAATTTTTTATTTTTGTTGTGCGTTGTTTATGAATCCTCAGGTTTTCACAGATTTGGACGTAAGATCTGTGTTTGATAGGTTAGCTAAGGATACCCAATAGTTTATTCTCAACACGATGTCCAAACTAGGTGAAACTACAAGCAGTGGAGGAACTGTGACCTTTGAGGGAGTTACTCTAGAGGTTGTGAGCATGGAGGCTCTCGATGATATGCCTATGATGTCAAGCTCACCTTGGCCAAAGACTACACCAGTGATAGAATCCCCCAAACCCAGACAAGACAAGCAGAAGAGGACAATGCGAATGCACGAGTCATCGAGGAAGCATTCTACTACCGAGTCCTAGAAGAATGAAAAACTACCTAGAATGGATAAGGAGAAAGTGGTAGATTTGGAGGCCGAAGAGGGAGAAGAGGATATAGATGCTGAGGGAATGCATCCTATCCCCAAGTTGTTGGATTATATCCCTCTGTGTAAGGAAAAATTGAAGATAGCCAACGACCCAGATGCAGAGAAATTCCTCCTAAATACGCTCTGGCTGCTAGAAGGCATCGCCTTTATAGGTCCACACTTGGTGCAGATTCCCCATTTAAAGCTATAAGACTAGGATTTGGAAAAAAAGGAGAGATTCCCCCACCTTGTGACAAAGAATTATTTGAAGATTGTATATTACAAGGAATCTGGTGTCACTGCGTTGGAGCTAGTGGAGTGGATTCACAGAGTGAATCAATAAGGGTTGTTGAACCTATTATGGATGCCTCACTACAACCACTCCAACATGGACCTCCTTTGTACCAAGTGGCTGGTTACCTTGGTGCATGATGGATGTTTTTGGCTTAGCACACTGATCCCGATTACAGATATGTTAATCCATTGGATAATGCTATTACCTCACTCAAGGTTGAATCCAGACAAGGTGTTTGGTGGAATTATGAGTGAGCACGACCTAACAGAGAAGATGAAGGAAAAGTTCAAGTTGGTTAAAAAGCCATGTAGATGCTCTGTCACCTATATCACCAACCCCGCGGTTAAAATTTCTAGATAGATCTTAGCTAGATAGGTCATGAGAAAATTCCATATGGACGAGGTTCCAACGCCCATAATTTAATTGGCTACACAGTGCACAGAGGGCATGTAGTTAAATTTGTCACACTACCTCTATATTGAGTTACTCGTGAACTGTCGTGAGACTCCGGATGACAGAAAAGCCTTCCACTACACGTGGTTGTTGCTCTCCATCGTGCTAGTGGCTTGGGACCTTTTGGACGATAGCTAGTTTCCTCCCCTTGAGAAAAGATTGTCTGAGTTTGCCTAGTTTGCCTCCCTTTGGACCACAAACAATGTCGTGTGGGTCACGGAGACCAAAGTTTTCTGGGTGTTGATGGAGGTTATCCTGCGCATTCCCATCAACTAGAGGTCGCGGTTGTCCTCAATGGTGTTTGAGTAGCTAATAGAGTACATGGATTTTAAGGCAGACTTCCACCACACATATATTACGGTGCAAAAGGATCGACAATGGAAATGTTTTGACATGCCTTACCTTCCTACAAATGATGCCATCTTGGAAACTATCAAGCACTGAACCACAGATTGGCTTGAGAAAATCTGCAGAGAATAGAAAGAAGGAAGCAACGAAGTGGGTGGTCCAACAGTTGGTCAAGAAGTAAAGGAAAGAGGTTGACAAGAAGCTCCAGCTAGAGAAGGAGCATGGTGTGAAGCAACAAGCCGGACAGGAAAAGTGTGACTCCAAGTGGAGTGGTAAGTCCCCTTCGACCCAGACAAAGGAAGAGGAGTAGTCAAAGAAACTTGGTGGCAGTGAGAAAGGACAAAGCGCTCCCTTCCAGGTAGAAATATACAGGGATCAGTAGAATGAGGGGCCCCAAAAGAAGTCAAAAGAGACAAAGCCATCATTGGATCTAGTCACACTAATAGAAGGTGATCTCAATGAGATAGGAGATAAGGTGTGTGATACCACAATGGAACTGTTGCAGTAGCTTGAACAACAGAAACAATAGGTGCAAAGTACTATCCAAAAGGATTTGTGTGAGTTCGAGATCCAGACCAGTAGGATCTAGGTTGGCATAGGGTAGGTAAGTGTTTCTCCAACAAGCTTAGCACTCGGGCCCATTTAGGCAGTCATGCTACCGAAAGGATCATGGAGCATGGAGGGAACCAATGACAATGTCATCATGAGTTCTCTAAATAGCATCAACCTCAACCTCACCGTGTCTCCCAATGAGTATCTTCACAAGCTACAGACAGGTGTGACATCACAGTTAATAACATGGGAGCAGTGCACCCTTAGCCTCTTAGGTGAATATTGAGTGAGAAATGAGTAAATGTTTGCTAAGAAGACAGAGGCCTTGAAAGAAAAAGTAACCATCAAGGTGTAGAGCACTCAGGTAATAGCCGCGATGGTAGAAGCATTCAGGACAGTGTTGGAGCTTCACATACCTAAGGAAGCAGCGTTCAATGCCAAGATCAGGAAACCTGTTGCAGGTGTGCATGATGCCAACACATAGGTGAACAGATTTCACCTCGAGTTGAACATGAAAATCACTCAACTAGAGCTGAAGTCACAACCTTCAACCCTGTGAAGGGTTAGGGAATAACGAGAAGTTGTTGTTAAGGATGGAGTTGCTATGGTGGATTCCACAGTTGTGAAATGAACTGTGTTGTTTGAGTAGGCTATGGAAGTAGTGACAACCCTGTAGGAAAATCCCACTGTGCAGGTACTAAATACATAGCTATGCGATCTCCCGCAACAATATGACAAAGTAAGGGTGACAACACACACTGTTGCTACAATGTAGTCCCTCGCCAAGCTATAGGAGGCTAAGTAGCTACTTAAACAGGTGAAAGTGGTGCAAAAGAAAGAGGCATTTCTTAAGGCTAGGTTGGGGCCTTGGTTGGATGAAGCCTATGTAGTTTCGGGCAACATACAGGAAAACTTGGCGAACTTGTAGAGTACATACCAACAGATCAAGCGAGTGAGCAAAGGACCAATGACAAAGCAGTTGGTAGAAACAAGTCAAGCTGGTAGCCACGTAGAGTGTGACTCAAGTAGTGGTTTCACAAGTAAAGCTGGGGGATCTTCGTAGTAATATATTTGCACCAGCTGGGTGGCTCAATCGCTATTCACGATCTTTATGTTGGGGGCCTATTGGGATGTGGTCCCCTAGGTCAATTTTGGGGCAAAAGATGAATTCCTAGGTAAAAAGATGGAAAGTCTCTGCAAATTGTGGTGGTGGAGCATGCAGTTAAGTAAAGAGTCAAAAATGGTTTTTACCCTCTTTTATGTAAGTTAAGTTGGATTTTTGAAGATATTCCCATGGCTCGTGAACCATGTGATTGTATAAATATGTGCTTCCTAAAGAGTCTAAGGCATAATAATGATAGGAAAGGAATAGAAGTTGTTTATGGACACAATAAGTGTGCAGGGAAGTTTTGAGTCTGTAAGCTTAGCTAATTATCAATAAAGAAGATTATTACATAAATTCTTGTGCTTATCCATTTACTTTTGTTATATGCGCTTTATGCTATGATGAATGGTGGGTTCATTAAATAATGTTGTATTGATATCCGACTTTGCTAGATCTATATTGTTATGTGAACGCAATTGATGTCAAGTATTTATGTGAATATTATATCATGTATGTTAAATTTATCTAACACTTAAGCATATCAAAATAAATATTGAGTTAAGAATAATATTGGATGCACGTAAGTAGCTGATTAGCTTATTTAGGGTCCACAAAAGCCAATCATAGACCTTTGTGAAGATCTAGAAGCTGATGAAAAAGAGTTCCATTGATAAGCCATAAATACTTATCGATCTGCACGAAGGCAGATCTAGATCACAAAAATACCTCACATTTCTCTCTAAGTGCGGAAACATGGTTCCAAAATCCCCCCATACTACTTCACGTGAGACTTCAGTACGCACTCTGTGGATTGATGTCGAAAGGGCCAGCAGTGTAGGAATTTGTTTCGCGCAACTAACTCTGAGCCTAGGTGAGGACCCCCTAAGCCAAAATTAATTATATTTATATTTATTATTTTTATCCATCCATATATTTAATATTTTTTTCCAAAACATTATTTATAAGCATGATGTTCATTATTTACTTTATATTAGTCTGTGTCTTTTATATTGTTGAAATCCAAACTGTTAAGAGGAGTTGCACTTTTGAAAGTGCAGAAATCTTTGAAAGTGTAGAATTATTTGAAACTATAAAACTTTGGGAATAGCTTATACTTTCACAAATTTGATCTTTCTAGATGCTTGATAAGCCTAAAACTAAAATGGATGTGAACTAGTTTTAATAATGGACAATCACACAAAATTATACATAATCAATATTATGTATATGTATATGTCTAACATTCATTTAATCATTAGATATTTACTCACCTTCCTTAGCGACACAATTTTGTAGATGATACACACACACACAGACACACACACACACACACACACACACACACACACACATATATATATATATATATATATATATTTCTATGTGTGTTTGAGATGAATCTAAACATTTTAAATTTACTCATTTTCCTTAGTTTGTTGAGAACATAGTTTGTATTATTAAGGATTATACTTTAAGAGTGACCATACAAATAAAGTAATAGTGTTTATTGGTGTAAAAATTGAAATGAAATTAATGTGTTGATTTCAATGCACATGTCAATTTATAGCACAATGGTTTCAACTTCCATGTCAATTTCAATTTCTACTTCTATTCATGTTAGCTTTTATTTAATTTCAATTTCAATGGCAATGCTAATTTCTATTCTATTTCAACTAGGAAAACTTTACCCTATATGCCACAACTTCAGCTTGGCATGGGGAGGGTCAACAAGCGCAAACTAGATAGTCTTTATGATCATATATATCTATTATAAAGGAGAGAGTAGAATATAAAATAGATTTAGCTCCAATCTTGATAACAAATTGTTAGAATAGAAGTAGGAAAAAAAAAAAATTAGGGTTTGAGATTGAACTACAAAAATGGATGTAATGTCCCCAAACCCTTGTTAGGAAATGCTATCACAACCAAACCTCTTGTAATGACCCAGTTTAACTGTAGAAAGGAGACATGAAACAATATTCACATATACAAACCATTGCACACCATAAAACATAATCTCACATTGGAGTAATATTAACAATAAATTAATTATTAATGATAGAAATGCATATACTCGAGAAAAATAGGGTTTCCAACACACATTCATTACTTGAATATAAAACCACACCATAAACACAAAAAAATATCTGGAATGAAATATGCAACTGGATGAGGGCTCCACATTCCACACAAACATAGACCTCGTGGTTCACTAGTCTCAACCATGAGTCACCTATGTTGTGGCTACAAATCCATAGTCAATGTGTAGAATCCAAATAAGAGGCACATACTATTGGACAAGGAACCTATCCAACAAACATTGTCATTACCACAAGCTATCACTATGCCAAACCTACAGTAGTGGAAAATCCCTTCTCTATTTCTTTCTAGTTCCTTTGTGGTGCCCGCCTTTAAGGCTACCTTATATCTAGTCAGTGGTGGTCTAAGCCTAGCCTCGAAAAAGCATTTTTTTCTCTCTGAACACCTTTGCAACCATAAATCAAAATACCTTTTAGCTAGCCTAGAATCCAAAGCACAAGGCTCACTAGCCATTTGCACCATAGATAATTAAACCAAAATGGGATATAATAAAGTGTGAAATCCATAACACCTCCCTCCATCTCTCTCAATAAAATATATACCTTTTAAATATGGTTGGCCTTTCCCTCTCATGTGGCACTCCCAGAATCCATGTGGACCCACATCCCATTTCCCCGAACACTAAACACAACATCCATTACATATAATCATGGAATTCCACTACCCCCCATATTCCTTTTTCATGGAGTGGAATTATGTTGTTAATATAAAAATATCTTCAATATTTACAATGCTTACAATATTGTCCCTATTTCAAATTTGCATAAACAACATATATGTCCCTAATAAGATAGCTCCAAAATCCATGTACACATATACATATGTGGGTAGGCTTGCAAAAATGAATCCAACTCACTCTCCTAATCATTATATACATGTGGATCACTGACCTAAAAGCTATATTCGTTGTACATGTAAATATCCTTCTAGTTCCACCTAAATCATACGCCAATAAGTCATCTAATCAATACTAGGAATCTATGTTTTGTGAAAATACACATGGAGGTCATCATGAGCATGCATGGATGTAGGTAATGCAAGTGTATATGTAGTATAAGTAATCCTATTTTTAATCTCGAATGGACCATAATAATGTCCCACCAATTTGGGACAACTACCCAATTTTACTAAGCTCTTTTGCACCCTATCTTTTAGAAATACATGATCCCTAATTTTAAATTCCGAGTGCATCATATTTTTATCTACATAACTTTTCTTCTTGTCCTAGGTATTTTCCGATCTTTCTTGATTTTGACAAACTTATCTTCCATTTGTCTTAGTAATTCTACGCTAACCATGACTCTTTCTACCAGATTTCTCCAACTCATCGGAGTATGACACCTCCTCCAATATAACGTTTCAAGCAAACTCATTTTTAATGAAGGTTTATATCCATTATTGTACACAAAGTATACCTATTGTAATTAGTCCTCCCATTTGGATGGTTTATCCATTACATACATTTGTAACATATCTTCAATCATCTCATTAACGTTCTCAATCTCTCCATCAGACTGTGGGTGGTACATAGTACTAAAATTCAAATTAGTAGCTAACCCTTTAAATAATTGATGAGCCCCAAAATTGGGTAACTTATTGGGCTCATTTTGCCTAATTGTTCTTCATCAATCCACCATTTTTCATAGTTCATGCATGTTTTTGAGTATATTTATGCTAATTGAACGAATGAGGATAGTCACTTTACCAAGAAGTCTAACACGTGGTTATTGTAGACTTTTGGACAACTTTTGGACCAAGGCAATGCATTTATGAGCCAGATGACAGCCAAGCATGTGGGAACAAGGGTGAGGATTCGTAGGAAGGGTGTCTGCTACACTAAATAGCCCCTTCCTTGAATTCTCCACCCTCAGCTTGGAGTTTAGAAGGCCACCAAAAACGATTCCCAAGGGAAACCGAGCAGTTTTGTGAAAAGTGATTATTTACTGGCAGTTTTGGCATCCAAGCCCCTTGAGTCAAGGAGGGCTATTGAGGGACCTCGTAGTGTATAATAAGGAAGGCTTCAAGCCTTCATAGGTAACTTTTGGAACATTTTTATTGTGCTCTGTTTTTGCTCATTTGTGGAGCTTTCGTTGTAGACATTTTTGTGACATGGTTATTTTCTGAATAATGGAGATCAGTTGCATTTTGCTTCAATTCTGAGCTTCTTTATAAGAAGAGCTTCGGCGTAAATCACATGAAAAAGACCTTTGTCGATGCGTTTCGAACCAACTATTGTGGTTCATCATCAGGACAAGTTGAAGAAACCTGTCCTCTTGGGGTTGGGCCCAACCCAAGTGCCAGGATCTCCTCTGTGTACTGTGATATGTTTTTTGTTGCTTTTATTTAATTTCTGCTAGTAGGTTACAATCTTGTTTGGTCATTAGTTCATTTTTTCTGATAGAAATAGTTGCTCATGTTTTAAGTTGATTTAATAGGTTGGTAGCGGAAAAGATCTTCAAAAACGGCTACCAAGCAACCCCTGATCTCACCTCTCCCTCCTTGGGACCATGAGCTCAGACCAAGGCGTCTTTGTTGCCATAAAAACATTGTCTTGCTTCTTCATGCAATTTCTAGTGTTAGATTCTTAGTTGCCAAAGTTGGTTCTTGTTGTGATTACATGCTCAGATCCATTCTTTTTTGGTTTCCACAGTTGATTTACATGATTTTCTGCCAATAAACTGTTTCACATCATGCTTATGGTTTCTAGGTCAAATTAGGTTAAAGTAGTTAGATCTTTGGTTTGCATAGTCTTTGTTTGATCAGTTTTGGGAAATAACATGTAGAGTACCTGGGATACCTCGTCATCTATCCTTACCCCATCCATGCAACCTTCTTTGTCCTCTAACTCAAATTCTTGCCTCTCATTTGCCACATTTTCTCACTTTTCCCTAGTTCGTACATTCGCGCGCAACATTGCTTCCCCTATCTTCGAACCAGCCTGATCGCCTTAGCCACTCTCCTTCCTCAATCACCAAGTCCTAGACCTCCTCACACACTTATCTCACCTCCATACCCACTTCCTCACCTTTTTTCCACCATCAACCCTTCAAAATTCCCTTTAGGAACATCATGTAGAAACATCCTGTAGAAGCTATAGTACATCCTGTATAACCCCTGCAGAATTCCTGTGCAAGCTCACAAAAGCGGTTTCTTGAGATCTGATCATTATGAAACTCTTTGGAAGGCTACTAGGAACCCCTTAGGCCCTCTTCTCACCTTCCTAACCTCTTGCAAGCATTTCCTTTCACCAATCAACCTCTGCACAACAAAAAATAGTTAAAGCACATGCATAATAGTTCTGACAACTTACTCAAAAATAAAAAAAGATGTTTCTTTCCAGATTTTACTGTAGAAATCGCTTAGTCACATGCATTCCACCTTCCTAGAAGTCAATGGCATCTATTTCCACTGCTTTCGTCACTTTTCTTGCACCGGTAGGGTTAGTTGGTAAAACTAGGGTTTTCTAGGGTTTGCATTTCCTTTCAGCTTCTTAGTTTCTTTCTGCAAGTAGATTAGCTTCCTTTAAGTTAGATTTCATCCATCGGTTAAAAGCTTCTCTTAAGAGCTGATAGAAGTTGGCTTAAGCTCCTAGCAGACTTGTGCCAGCTGATCAAGTGACAGTCGTGGCAAGAGCTAGTACTTGTGCATATGACACCGTCGCTTCCAATTTTGTTACGAACTACCGAGTTGATAAAAGTAAAGAAGGTAGTCCCAGGATTTGCAACATTATTTCTGCAATACTAGAGCCCACCATATTCTTGGCGCCATTGCCGGGGAAGCGTCAGAGTATTTGTGATTGCTTATTTTCATCTATTTTCTACTACAACCTTCTGCTAAGTAGTTTATTTCATTTCCACAAAAGTAGATTAGACATTTCCTACTTTTATTTCATTTCAGCAAGCATAGATTAGATATTTCCCGCTTTCTTACATTAGCATTTCAATTCCGGAATTTCCATTCTGCAAGCGTACCCTAGAATTTCATTTCTGCAATTTCAATTCTACAAAATAGATTAGTCCTTTCATGCTTTCATTTCAATTCCACATTTTCATTTCAGCAAGATAGATTTTAGTTAGTTGAAGTTCAACCTATTTTAGTTTTGCAGGTACAAGCAGAAAAAAACAAAAATCAACCGAAAATATTTCATTTCATGCCTTGTAAGAATAGAGACAATACTAGAAAATTCTTACCCAACACCCCCACCACATCACTGAGTCACCCTTCTCTCTTCTTCGGTGGTAGTGATCCAGAAGAGCCTATAGGTGAACCTCCAGAGATATACGAAGATCCTATAACAAAAGAAGAGCAAGAAAACATTCCTCTTGAGACCATGGCTGAACGCAGAAATGGTATAGAAGCCAGGGAGAGAATAGAAGGTGCCTTTGCCATCTGAGAGACCAATGGGGACACGGAAATGAAAAACATAAATCCCTTAGTCTTACCTCACTTCCATGGATTAACCATTGAAAACCCCGATACCTTCTTGTTTGAGTTTGTTGTCCTTTGTCGAACTTATGACTATGCAGAAGACCAGCAAAAGTTGAAGCTCTTTCCCTCTACCTTGAAGGATGCAGCCCTACGCTAGTTCATGGGGTTACCCAGAAATAGTATCACAACGTGGGCTCAAATGTAGCAAGACTTTAGCAACAAATACTAGGACTACTGTAGGTCAAAGGAAACGAAGGGAAAAATCTTTCGGATGACCATGAGGAGCGATGAATCTTTAGAAGACTATGAAGAGAGGTTCCAACTTAGTTATAAAAGGGCCAGGTGCACACTTGACCCTGAATCTCTGAAGCTTGTTCTACTCCGAGTTGTCCCTAAAGACCTTTTCGATACCCTCCATTTGCTAGCTTGGAGACATCAACCAACTACCTTATGAGGACATAAAGACTGTGTTGCAGTTCGGAAAAGAAGTAGGGGGAATCCACTTTCAGCCAGTGCCACCTTCTCCAAACATGATTTTACAAATCAAATGGAAGACCTTAAAAGTTAGATGAGACAAACTCTTTCGACGCAACTGGATACTTTCGGAATCTAACAAAAGAAAGAGGAAGTTGAGAGGGCTTTGGCCATCTTTTTTCCCAGATGCACAAGGAAGCATCCTAAAAACGAATTTCCATTGCACTTAGTAGAGGTGTGTTTCATTTGTGAGGAAGACCATCCTACGAACCAATGCCCAACCTTGCCCGGATTTAATGCCATGTACCAAGGGGCCAAGGAAGCCACTGAACCACTCTACTTCCTCAACCAAAGGAGGCCGCATGGATCTAGAACTTATCAGGAGGGGATGTAGCAGACATCCCAAACTTACTATCACCCCAACCAATCCACTCATATACCTTCTTGGGGCCCCCCTGCTCATCCTTCCTGGTCCACACCTTCTCCTTGGTCTTATCCATCTCAATACCATACTCAACCCACTGCTCATTCGTTTCACTCTCATGTTCAACCACAACCTCAGTGGAATGCACCTTAGCTGGGGTGGAGGCCCCAATACAACTCTCTTCCTACTATTTTTCCTCCACCACCTGCTCCACCTCATCCATTACCTCCTGCTCCTCCAAGACAACCCCAGATGCCTACTTAACCGAACTCAAACCCCAATAACAGATAGGCCCAATAGGTATATAATGGAGAGACAACATGCCCTACCTACTCTGTAGAGATTCAGGAGATCAACCTATGATTGGGGAAGGTCCACCTAGATCGCCAAACTCCTCTTGAGGATGAGGAAGAGAAATAGGAAAGTGAACCCAAATCCACTCCACCCTTTCCTGAGAGACTAACGGTAACCACACAACAAAACCCGGAGGAGACTAAACTTATGGGAGAACTTAAACAGTTGTGTCTGAAAATACCACTTCTCCAGGCCATAAAAGATATACCAATCTACAACAAATTGATCAAACAGAAGTGTTTCAAGCACCTAGGCAGGCGTAAGAGAGATGCCCCAACTATCAATGTTATAGGACAACTGTCCGATCTAATGTTGGGACAAGTAATCTGTCCAAAATATTTGGACCCTGGAAGTCCTGTAGTTGATGTCCACATCAATGGCACCATCATCCCTCACACCTTGATTGATCTAGGGGCTACCATTAATGTGATGACCAGGGACATGATGCTCAAACTTAACCTTCAGAGTTCCCTAAGAAAGACCTCGACAGTGCTGTAGTTAGCACACCGCTCCACCGTGACTCCCGAAGGGATTGTGGAAGATGTCCTAGTCTCTGTTGATTCTTGGGAGTACCCTATGGACTTCTTGGTCCTTCAGCCAAAGGCAAAACTCATTGGATACCCTCTCATTTTGGGAAGGCCTTGGTTGGCCACTACAGATGCTTACATCAGTTGTCGAGCAGGGAACATGACCATCAAGGATGGGCCTCTGTCTAAACAGCTAGTCCTATATCCTTCTGCCCAACCTCTGTTAGAGCATGGTTTACCTCTCTAGTTGGAGGAGGGAGATGACGATGAAGTCTACTCCACACCATTGTGCAAAGTAGAAGCCACTAGGGGAGGTCCTCAAATCGAGGATGACCTAATTGACAATCTGATTCAAAATCCACCTCCCAATGTGTTTCCATTAGAGAAGTTGGTGGAGGGAACCCAAGCTACCGCTCTGGTGGACTTTTGTGTGCCTGATCCGACCTCTCCTAGAGTTAAGAATGAGGAATTTGGCCCTAAAAGAACCTTAAAGATCAGCTCATCCATATCTCCCTCTCAAGAGAAGGAGCTGTGTAGCTTATTGAACCACCATTTGGATGCTTTCGCTGGGAGCTATAAGGAGATGAAAGGAGTCCATCCTTGGTCTGTACCCATCACATTTACATCAATGAGGATTGCAAACTGGTCAGGCAATCTCAGAGGAGAATGAATCCAACCCTTAAGGAAATTGTCAAATAAGAATTGCAAAAGTTGTTGGATGTTGGATTCATCTACCCCATCTCTGACAGTGAGTGGGTCTCTCCTTTGGTGCTTGTGCCCAAGAAAAAAGAGAAGTGGAGAATCTGTGTAGTTTACCGAGAACTTAATGAAGCCACCGAGAAGGACCATTTCCCTTTTCCTTTTATAGATCAAGTGTTAGATGGACTGGCAGGGAAGAAGTTCTTCTATTTCCTAGATGGGTTCAGCGGGTATAATCAGATTCAAATCAGCCCGGAGGACCAAGATAAGACCACCTTCACTTGTCCATGGCATACCTTTGCCTACCGGGTCCTTCCCTTTGGGCTATGCAATGCTCCTGGCACTTTCTAGAGAGCAGTGTTGAGCATGTTCATGAAGCTAGTTCATGATTGGGTAGAAATCTATATGGATGACTTTACTCCTTATGGGTCCAACTTCCAAGAAGCATTGGCGAACCTAGGAAAAGTATTAACCAAGTGTATTGAGATGAACCTAACCCTTAGTCCTAAAAAAATGTGAATTCCTAATGACTAAAGGGACCGTGCTAGGTCATACAATTTCTCAGCAAGGATTACAGGTGGATCCCAACAAAATTGCTATCATCCAAAAGGTTCCACCTCCTCAAAAGGTAAGAGATGTTTGGAGTTTCCTAAGCTTAGTAGGATACTATAGAAGATTCATTAAAGATTTCAGTAAGCTGGCCTCGCCATTTTTTGGCCTTTTGGAGAAAGATGTTGAGTTTATATGGACTGACAAATGTTAAGAGGCTCTAGATGAGTTGAAAGGTAAGCTAGTAACTGCCCCAATCTTGAGACGTCCGAATTGGGCCCTACCTTTCCACATCCACACTGATGCCTCAAACAAAGCCATAGGGGTAACCTTGGGACAAGTTGAGGAGAAATTTCCATATGCCATCTACTTTGTTAGCAAAAACCTGTCAAGGTAGAGTTGAACTATAATGTAACCGAGAAAGAGTTATTGGCCATAGTCCATTCCCTAAACAAGTTTAGACACTACAACACAGGTTATCAAACATTTGTACACACTGATCATGCTGCTATTAGATATTTAATGAATAAACCTAATGTAAATGCTCGTATCATTAGATGGTTACTTTTGTTGCAGCAATTTGATTTGACCATTGTTGACAAGCCAAGTAAGGAAAATGTTGTTACTGACTTTTTGCCTAGACTAGATTTGCCTGCAGGTGAAGAAGGGACGGTAGATGATCAAATGTCGGATGAACACCTGTTTGCTATTTCAGTACTCTCTCCATGGTTTGGTGATATGGAAGATTACTTGGTTTCAACACAGTTCCCTCCGCACCTATCCTCAAAAGAAAAGAGCAAAATTGTGAGGAAAAGTGCCCCATTCACTTGGATTGGGGGCAACCTATTTAAACTTGGCCCAGATTAGATCTTGAGGCATTGTGTTAGGGAGGAGGAATTTTTTAACATCCTCCTCACCTGTCATGATGGGCCCTGTGGAGGCCACTTTGCAGCAAAAAGGACTGCCTTCAAAATTTTACAGGCAGGCTACTTTTGGCCCACTCTTCATCAAGATGTCAAAAGATACATCAGCCAATGTGACCGATGTCAGAGGATGGGGAAACCAACTCCAAGGGATGAGATTCCCCTCCAACCTCAGGTGACTTTTGAGCCATTTGAGAAGTGGGGCATGGACTTTCTGGGTCCCATCAATCCACCTTCAAAGCAGAAGTCTTACATCATTGTGTGCACAGGCTACTTGACAAAGTGGGTACAGACAATGGCAATCAAGGCAACAACAGACAAAAATGTGGCTGCGTTTTTGAGGGAAAATATCTTCTACAAGTTTTGCTGCGCAAGGGAATTAGTCACAGATCAAGGAAGTCAATTTACCTCTAGCCTGATTGAAGACCTGATCGCTCATCACAAGATTAAACATAAGACTTCCACCCCTTATCATCTGCAAGCAAATGGGCAGGTGGAAGTCACTAAGAGAGCTTTGGAAGATATTTTGACTAAAGTAGTGAGAAGTAGTAGAAAAGATTGGGCAGATCACTTGGTTGAGGCCACCTGGGCCTACAACACCAATTGGAAAACTAAAATAGGTTTCACAGCTTATGAGCTAGTCTACGGGAAGAAGGCTTTGTTCTCCATAGAATTCGAGTACAACACATTTAGGTTGGCAGCTCAGCTAGACCTAGACCTTAGCCATGCAAAATAGGAAAGATTACTACAGCTGAATGGATTGGATGAACAAAGAATGCAGGCCCTCCTCCACTCAGAAGTGGTCCAACTCTAGAGAAAGATATGGCATGACCGGTGATGAGCCCCGAATTGGGTAACTTATTGGGCTCATTTTTCCTAATTTTCCTTGTTTAATCCTCCATTTTTCATAGATTAAGCATGTTTTTTAGTATGTTAATGTTATTTGAACGAATAAGGGTGGTCACTCTACCTAGGAGGCTAATACATGGTTATTTCAGGTTTTTTCGACAAATGTTGGAGCAAAACCAAGCAATTATGGGCTAGGTGATAGCCAAGCTTGAGGTGAGGATTCATAGGGAGGTTGTCTCTAAAATTATATGGCCTTTCCTCGAGATCTCCACCCTCAACTCCGAGCTCACAGGCCACCAAAATGAATCCTAAAGGCAACCAAGCAGATTTGGGAAGAGTGACTATTTACTAGCAGTTGGGACAGCCGAGTCCCTTGAATTTAAGAGTCCTGCTAGGCCCCTCGTAATGTATAAATAAGAAGGCCTCAGCCTTCATATTTTACTTTTGGAACTATTGTATTTTTTTCACTATAGTGCTGTCACTTTCAGCTCATTTTCTTGTAGCCACTGTGGTATAACTTTCTGGTGATGACTATATTTTGATAATGAGAAGAAGTTCTATTGGGCATCAGCTTTGAGTTCTTTATATGAGTCGTAGCTCTTAGGTTTGGGCCCAACCTGCGAGCCAAGGCCACCTTTATGTATTGTTATTTGTCCTTTATGTATTTGCAAAATCATTTCTGTTCGGTAGATTAAATCGTGTTGATTAACTAGGTCACTGTTGATGGTTAGAAAGGCTTTTGATGTTCAGATTAAGTTGGTAGGATATCAACAGGGAAAAAGCTTCAGAAAAAGGCCAACGAGCACCTTTGGTTTCACCTCTCCCTCATAGGATTAGGGGCTGGGACCAAAGTGACCTTGCTGCCCCAAAAAAAACACTATTTTTACTTTGCCATGCAATCACTAGTGTACGATTTTCATTTGCGGAAGTTGGTTACATGTTCAGATCTTTGAATGCTTCGTTGCATAGTTAATATACATGGTTTCCTTGCAAATAAAGCTTCCATTCATTCTCTTTATTGTTAGCTAGATCAGATTAGGTTGGCATAACTATGTCTTTGATTTCTTGCAAGTCTTTATTGGTTCAGTTGGAAATACGAATTGCAGAGCACCTGTACCACTTTTCCATCCACCCAAACTCCATCAGACCCATTTGCTCCATCCCCTAACTTGGTTTCTTGCCTCATATTCACCATTTTTCCCACATAACCCTACCATTTTGTGCAGCATTGCTTCAACCCTCCTTGAACAAATCCAGCCATCTGCATCTTCTCTCAACTCCATCCACCAGTCCCTGGACCACCTCAAACCCCTATCCTACCTCCATACCCACTCCTTTATCTTTCTTCATCCATCCATCCTCCAAAACCCCATTTCTGAACATCCTGGAGAAAATCACAGAACATCCTCTAGAAATTTCAAAACATCCTGTACAACCCCTGTCTACTTCCTCTAGAAGCTCACAAATGAGGTTTCTTGATAGAAAAACTCTGTGAAACTCTTTGGAAGGGTGTTAGGGACCCGTTAGGCCCTCCCTAAACCTTATCTACCTCTTCCAAGCATTTCTTATCACTGATCCACCTCTACATAGTCAAAACAGTGAAATCACATGCATGATAATTCTAACAACTTATTCAAGAATACAAAAAGATGTTTTCTTCAGATAGAGGTAACTTAGACACATATTTTACCTTCCTAGAAGTAATGGCATCTCTTTTAGTAGCTTGCATCCTCTTTTTCACATCAGTAGGACTAGGTGGTAAAAGTAGAGTTTGCTAGGGTTTGCGCTTTCTTTCAGCTTTTCAGTTTCTTTTCGCAAGCAGATTAGCTTTCTTCAAGTTAGCTTCCATCCATCAGTTAATAAGCTTCTTCTCAGAGCTCATGGAAGTTGGCTTGAGCCCCTAGCAGACTCATGCCAGTTGACCAAGTGACAGTTGCGACAAGAGCTAGTACTTGTGCATACAGCACCATCGCTTCCAAGTTTGTTACGAACTACTGGGTTGATAAAAGTAAAGAAGGGAGTCCCAGGAGTTGCAGCATTATTGCTACAATACTAGAGCCCACCAACCGGCACCTCAACGAAAATCAATTTTAGCTAGGGGATTGGGCACTGCTATATGATTCAAGATACAAGGATTTCAAAGGGAAGCTGAAGACAAGGTGGCTAGGACCATACACTATGGAAAAATGCAACGACAATGGTTCGGTTCTCATCCGAACCATTGATGAAGAAGCCATCCCCATGCTCGTCAATGGGCATCGATTAAAAATATACAAGAAACCCCTTTCTAGGCAGGAGTTCATTGAAGCTTTGGAAAAGTCAGTGCTGGTAGTGGAGCAGAGCCTTGTCTCTACTCCACCCACATCTTGATCATGAAAAAAAAAAGGAATAAAAGATCCTTGGGTGAAAACCTCTTAGAGGTGCCTGAGGCAGGCAGTGAGGGTGAAAACCTCCTGGACGTGCCCTAGCTGTCTCCATGCTTCAAAAAAAAAATTGTTTGTTGAAAAATTGTAGGTTGCAGGGTCGTACAAAACAAGGACATAGGCCAACCTTAGGCCATAAGCACAGCTCAGAAGCACTTCCTCCGCGACCACCCCCCTCTCCTAAGATTTGATCACATTCAGGTCATGATCTCACCTTCTAGAGGAAGTTCATGGCCTTCTATAGGAAGTTTTGTAGCTTCTACAGGAAGTACTGTATCTTCTACAAGAATTGCATGTAGACCCTCCAGACAGGCCATAATTGATCTTGAGAAGGAATTTAAAAGTTGGAATCTGCCGGATAGGTCTATGAGAACCCCTCCATCAGCATACGTAACCCTGTTTCATCTCTTTGCACCTCCACTGTACCGATCCTGTTATCTGTTACTGCACAATCACACAAACCAAAAAAAAACCTTGTTTTCTTCATACTGCCAGCAAGAATTTTTAGTAGCAAAATAAGCAGTGATGTCTTGCTCACCTTACCTACCAACCTCCATCTGGACTCCTCATCAGCCAAATATTTTTTTAGTAATGTAGTATTGCTCGTTAGCTTGCATCCTAGGAGTAGAAGCAGCTACAGGACATCCTACAGGAATCCTGTAGCAGCTGATCCCTGTGGAAGACACACTTTGAAGACAGGGACAGTCGAAAATGACAGAGGAAACATGCAAAAGGAGCTCATTTTGAATGAGAAAATAATGTCAATAGCTAAAGCGAAGCGAGCCTGTGCATGTAGCATCAACAAATGAGGAAACAAGTTCCAAAACCTATTCATGCAACATCAACACATGAAGGAATGGGTTCCAATGCCCATGCATGAAGCAGTAGCAAACAAAGGAGCGGTTCCAAGACCCGAAGTCTGCATAACGTGGTCATAGCCACACAAGTAAGTGTCTAAAATCATTTGACAATTACATAAACTATATTTCAAGCCTGTGGAAATGGTTTGGATTAAAGGGAATCGGTAGCCAGTCAATTGGCCACCCTTAGCCAGTTACGTCGCCTCGTGAGATCTGAACAGGCCAGTTGCATAGCCTCGTGAGATCTGAACAAGCCAGTTGCATAGCCTTGTGAGTTTCGAACAAGACAGTTACATTCAAAATCACCACCGAGATGTGAAGCCAACATATGTGGAGTGTCCATTCAAGGAAAAACCGTCGGGACTGGTAATGGTGGCGGTGGTTAAAGGTAGAGCAAAGGTGATGGCAGTTAGAACTATGCAGAGAAATTATGGCCTTCACGTTGGATCAATGGCCGGGTTTTGCCAGCTCACTCCATCACCATGAATCACACTGAAATTAAAAGATACCCTGCTGAAACCCACACCACCTTCTATCATTTTGAACTTGCAAAGTACTCGACTGGAGTACGCATCTGCTGCTTCCCAAAAATTGTTAACCAATCATCCTCCGCTGGATTTTCTACTTGTGTTTGAAATTCTCCTGCATATCTGGCTCACTCAGAGCCGCAGTGACATTCTACAGGAACCGAGGAGGTCTTCTATAGGAAGAATCCTATAGGAGATACTGCACAGCTTTCCGGAGCAAGGAAGCCTGGGATCTTTTTCTTCATTGAATTAGGAGCTCTAAGCAAGGTAGGCTAGAAAAACTCCCCTATGCATGGTATGTTTTGGAAAGGTGGTGAATTGAATGGTGTTATATTGGGGAACCAGAGAAATTTTTTCTTGTGAATTGAAATAAGAGCCTTTGCCTGTGTATTGCACTGGGTTTCCCAGTTGTTTCTACGTCGAGATTCTCCTCCATGTTTCCTGTTGCTAAAATTCTCCTATAAGAGAGACATATGCAGCTGTGAGGGTCAGCCTGTGGATGAAAATTTTAAATTTTCATATCTGAATGTGTGCTGAGAAGAAAACATGGTCTCTGTCCTCTGTCTGTAGAAGCAAAACTCTTCCTTTCATAACCAGATAGTTGAGAGCTGAGTCACAGCAGTCTTGAAACCAGGGAATTGTTGCTCATTGATATTAAACAGCCGAGGAATTCTTCCGTGAGTCTAGGGGGAAACCATAAAAAAAATTCCCTTTTCTGACCAAAGCATAAAAAAGGAGCACTCTCACCATGCCAGGGGGATTCATAAGAAGGGACTCCAGCAAATTGTGTGGGAATCCTGAGGTGGTGAACCTTTTCACACAAGCCAATTGGATGTCATTCTTTGACAAAATCGAGGGTCACGACAAAGAGATAGCTAAAGAATTTTTAATTTCCCTGAGATCTCAATCAAAGACATCGGCCACAGTCCATTTTAGAGGTTTGACCCTAGATCTTACCCCTGAGCTCATTAGTTGAGTTACTGGTCTATCATTAGGGATATCTTGGAGCAAAGAAGAGAGGACATTGGGCCAAGCTGCCAAGAAAGTATTCTTCCTGCCTGAGGAATATCCTGTAGAGGACAAAAACGGAGTGAGGAGAGCCAACTTGCCTCCTCTCTAGAGGGAAGTCAGTTTCCAAATCATGAAGTATATTACCAGTGAAGGAAGATTCAACATTATCTATGGTTATCATTTTAGGTTGCTGTGTGAACTTAGACATGGAATTGATTTACCTCTGGAAATTAAACTGATCATTCCGTATTTTCTTCTTCAGTCACTCGTTGAATGTGGGACAAAAATGAATGAAGGGATTCCAGACCAATTGACCCATCATGGGCTCGTCAAATTATTAGTAGAAGATACCCTGCACACCTAAATTGTCCCCATATCATGGGAAATCTTCTGAGACATGTCTAGGGATGATAATATCAGAGTTCTGGCCGAAAATACCACCCCATATAGTAGTGAGGAAGAAGAACACATTGAAAAATGTGAGAAAACCAATGATGAAGAAATGCAAGACATTCAGGAAAAGAAAGAACAGAGAGGAAAAGGAGAAATAGGCCAGGTTGCTAATCCTAAAATAGAGGTGCAGACAACACCACAAACACCACGGGAAAAGAGGATGCAGAGTAGGGTAGAAAAGGTTGAAAATCCCCACATAAAAGCTGTCACAACCAAAGAAGGCACATCCAAACAACATGGAAGAGACATCCTGAAATAGCAGCAACAAAGCCAGAAATAGTTGACAGAGGGGCTTCTACAGGAAGCAGAGAAACCTAATAGCAAGAGGAGAAATCACCTAAGACATTGGCAAGAGAGGTAGAAATCGTGCTTGCCACTCTAAGAACACCTCCAGAACAAAAAGGGAAGAGAAAAAGGAAAACTTACCTGTACTTTAAAGCAAGAAGGAGTACACGAACAAAGCATGTAGACCCCAACCTAAATCAGAAGCACCAATTGTCATTGAGGACACCATCCCTAAGCCAAAAGAGGAGTCTCCTACAAAGATATCCATCACCTACAAATTAGGAAGCCAAAAAAATTCCACCTAGAAAGAGAAAATTAGGCTGGTGGACTCAAAGACAACTCTACAGGAAGCTAAGGAATCTCAAGAGGAAACTCAAGCTAAGCTAAGGGAGACCAAGAAACTAGAGGAAAAGGCAGCCAAATACTCACAGGCAAAAGAAAAGACATAGAAAATATTAGAACCTAGCCCTCAGCCTAACTTGGACTCATACTATAACTTGTTAGAAGCTGAGAAGATAATTCCCTAGAAATTTGCGGTGCCACTTTTCTTTGCACTGGAAGAAGAAAGAATTAGGACTCTCACTTGGGTGAATATTGATAAATCCAAGGGAGTGGCAGACATAGGCCACCTAGAAGAAAAACTCAAGGAATCGAGAAAGGAATTGGCTATGGTAAGGCATGTGGAGTGTAGTCAAAGGGACAAACTACAGGAAGAGAACAAGATGATGAAACAACAGTTGTAGCTCTAGGGAAGTCACGGAGAAGATAGGTCCCCCGTCTTGGGAGAACAACAACAATAGGAAAGGCCTCCAGAAGACAAAGAGACCCTTGATGAACAACAAAAAAAGGATCGGCTGCAGGCTGAGGTTGAGACACTAACAAAACAACTACAAGAGAAAGAATTACAGGCGGCAGGGGAAATAAAGTCTCTAAAACACCAGGTACAAGAAAAGGAAGCCCAATTGTCCTGCATGGCCAGCTGGATAATGGAAGCTTTGCAAAGTCGGTAACCAGCCAAGTCATATGCCTTATACCTTAAAGATCAATGGTTGCAGTTACAGATTAACACCTTGGCCCAAAGGGGCACCATTCCATTTCAAAATTACGATCAATTCATGGCCTTGTGTGACAGTAGCTGAACAGAGGATAAGTCCAAATTATCAGAGTTCTATTTACTCAATCTGCCCCTTCCTAACATGAATTTGTGGGACCCAAACGCTGTAGTGGGAGATGTGAAACTTATGGCCATGGCCTCTTGGTTAAACCACGAGGAAAAAAGGGCAACAGAGATCCGAAATCTCATGAACAGGGAGCTGGGGGAGCCACTCATGATCAGAGCAGAGCCGGAAGATCCCTCATCTTTGATATATGCCAACCAGCACTTGGTCAATAACCCTAAGGCTCTACCAGACTACATTGAACGGCAAGTTCAAGCTATTGCCCATTTCAAGGACATGGAAAGACTGCGGGGGATAACTGCATGCATGCTTGCACAAGAAGGTGGAACACACTATCCCACAGTCTGAAAATGAGAGAATACTACACCCCAAAAAGGATGAGGGAAGCCTTGGCAAGAGTACCCCTCTATAAGTTGTCAATGCAAACTCTGTAGGCCAGCTGGATCAGCCTAAAGTAAAGTCCTCCCTTGCTCTTAGGACTGCTAGAAGGAGTCAAAGAATAAGAGGAACACAGGCAGTGGGAGGAAGTAGAAATAAAAGCAAGATTTCATGACAAGGAAGAAGACATAACCTCAGAAGCCTGGGATGTGAGGGAGGCAGTCAAAGAAATCAAGCATGATGAGATGGATTAGTTTCTCAGAGGATGAGCAACCCATTTAGCAGGGGGCTGATGATGAGCCCCAAAATTGGGTAGCTTATTGGGCTCATTTTGCCTAATTCTTCTTCATCAATCCACCAATTTTCATAGTTCATGTATGTTTTTGATTATATTTACGCTAATTGAATGAATGAGGATATTCACTTTACCAAGAAGGCTAACACGTGGTTATTGCAGATTTTTGGACAACTTTTGGACCAAGGCCAAGAATTTATGAGCCAGTTGACAGCCAAGCATGTGGGAACAAGGGTGAGGATTTGTAGGAAGGGTGTCTCCTGCACTAAATAGCCCCTTCCTTGAATTCTCCACCCTTAGCTCTGAATTCAGCAGGCCACCAAAAATGATTCCCAAGGGTAGCCGAGTAGTTTTGTGAAAAGTGACTGTTTACTGGCAGTTTGAGCATCCAAGCCCCTTGAGTCAAGGAGGGCTATTGGGGGACCCAGTAGTGTATAAGAAGGAAGGCTTCTAGCCTTCGTAGGTTACTTTTGGAACATTTGTATTGTGCACTCTAGTGCTGCTCTGTTTTTGCTCATTTGTGGAGCTTTTGCTGTAGACATTTCTGTGACATGGTTATGTTCTGAATAATGGAGATCAGTTCCATTTTGATTCAATTTTGAGCTTCTTTTTAGGATCCTGTAGCTCTTGGGGTTGGGCCCAACGTAAGTGCCAGAATCTCCTATGTGTACTGTTATATGTTTTTTGTTGCCTCTAATTAATTTCTGCTACTAGGTTACAATCTTGTTTGGTCATTAGTTCTTTTTTGCTGATAGAAATAGTTGCTCATGTTTTAAGTTGATTTAATAGGTTGGTAACATAAAATATCTTCAAAAAGGGCTACCAAGAAACCCTTGATCTCACCTCTCCCTCCTTGGGACCATGAGCTGAGACCAAGGCGTCCTTGCTGCCATAAAAACATTGTCTTGCTTCTTCATGCAATTTCTAGTGTTAGATTCTTAGTTGCAAAAGTTGGTTCCAGTTGTGACTACATGCTCAGATCCATTCTTGTTTGGTTTCCATAGTTGATTTACGTGATTTGCTGCCAATAAATTGTTGTGCATCATGCTTATGGTTTCTAGGTCAAATTATGTTAAAGTAGTTAGACCTTTGGTTTGCATATCTTTGTTTGATCAGTTTTGGGAAATAACGTGCAAAGTACCTGTGATACTTCGTCATCTATCGTTACCCCATCCATGTAACGTACTTCTTCCTCCAACTCAGATTCTTGCCTCTCATTTGCCACGTTTTCTCACTTTGCCCTAGTTCCTACATTCGCGCGCAACATTGCTTCTCCTATCTTGGAACCAGCCCAATCGTGTTAACCACTCTCCATCCTCAATCACCAAGTCCTAGACCTCCTCACACACTTATCTCACCTCCATACCCACTTCTTCACCTTTCTTCCACCATCAACCCTTCAAAATTCCCTTTCGGAAGATCCTGTAGAAACATCTTGTAGAAGTTATAGTACATCCTATAGAACCCCTGTAAACTTCCTGTAGAAGCTCACGAAAGCAGTTTCTTGATCCGATCACTGTCAAACTCTCTGGAAGGGTGCTAGGGACCCCTTAGGCCCTCTTCTCACCTTCCCAACCTCCTGCAAGCATTTCCTTTCACCAATCAGCCACTGCACAAAAAACAATAGCTAAAGCACATGTATAATAATTATGACAACTTACTCAAAAATACAAAAAGATGTTTTTTTCCTGATTTTACTATAGAAGTCACTTAGTCACATGCATTTCACCTTCCTAGAAGTCAACGGAATCCATTTCCACTGCTTTCATCACTTTTCTTGGACCAGTAGGTTTATTTGGTAAAACTAGGGTTTGCTAGGGTTTTGCATTTCCTTTCAGCTTCTTAGTTTCTTTCTGCAAGTAGATTAGCTTCTTTTGAGTTAGCTTCCATCCATCAGTTAAAAGCTTCTTCTAAGAGCTCATAGAAGTTGGCTTAAGCTCCTAGCGGACTTGTGCTAGCTGATCAAGTGATAGCTGCAGCAAGAGCTAGTACTTGTGCATATAACACCGTCGCTTCCAAGTTTGTTACGAATTATCGGGTTCATAAAAGTAAAGAAGGGAGTCCCAGGAGTTGCAGCATTATTGCTGCAATACTGGAGCCCACCAATAATCGCATCCAAAAATTATATGTGAACTTCATATATCAACCTAAAATAATTTTTATAGGCACACCATGTAGCCTAACAATTTCCCCCATAAAAACATCAAAGATGTTACCTACATTATACGTTGATTTCCCAGGTATGAAATGAGAAACTTTGGTAATATAATCAATCACCTCCACTGAAGAATTGGTATGGGATGCAACAAGGCCGCTGCATGTCTATGCTTTGCCTTAACTGTTTGAGATTCCAAACACCCTGTTATGTAATTTTATATATCCTTCTGTAATCATGATGAAAAATATTTCTTCTTGACGGCTATAATAGTTTTCTAATAACCCAACCATCCTGCATCAGGCACCCTATGTATATCCTCTACAATCAACTCTTTCACATCCTATACATATGGCACATATATGGATTCTAGAGAGAATAATTCCATCTTCTTCAATATGATAATTTAAGTAAGCTTTCTACTTCTCCTCTTGCTATAAACTATTCTTGATGGTAAAATCTGGATAATCCAAATTAATAACTTTTCTAACTATAGATATTATATTTTCCTTATATATACTTACTATTGGAGCATGCATCAAATGTACTCTTCAACTAAGAACATCTGCCACAATGTTCTTGTTTCCCTTAATTTACTTAATCTTGAAATCATATTCAAGTAACAATTCTAGACACATGATCTTCCAAGCATTTATATCGGGTTCAAACAAATGCCAAAGATCATAGTGATTAGTATAAAATGAAAATCTATGGGCCATGAGATAATGTCTCCATGTCTAAAGAGCATGAATGATAACCTTCAATTCCAAGTCATGTGAAACATAATAAATTTCATCTTCCTTGAACTTTCTTGTACTCATAACGCACCAAGTTTCTATTTGTCATAAGAAATCCTCTCATACCTTCTTTATGTGCATCGTTGGATACAAGGAAATCCTCATTTTGGTCCTAAATCTTCAATACTAGAGAATTTTTTAACAAATCCTTCAAGTGATGAAAGGCTTTTTCACACTTAGAAATCCATTCAAATTTTGCACACTTCCTATGAAATGAAGTAGTGGGATAAGAAACCGTGAAAAATCCCCAAATGAACCTCGTATAATAACCAACTAGACCTATAAAATCCCTGACTTCTATAACATTATTTGATGTTGGACATTCCGTGATAAAAAGGAGCATTTGTTGGTTTTAGTATATAGCTAATTCTCCATAGGCACTTGTAAAAATAATATCATATGTTTCTTGTGCTCTTCATTATACTTAATACATATCAAAATATCATCTCGAAATACAATGAGAAATGTATCCAAATATTCCTTGAAGATATTGTTATTTAAGAACATAAAAACACTTAGAGAATTGGTTAATCTAAGAGGAATCATCATGATCTCATAATTTCCATAATGATTTTGGAAAGTTGTCTTACTAATATATTATTTTTTTAATCTGTAGTTGACAATATCTCCACCTTATCAACCTTGTAAAGTACCTTAGCTCCTGAAATTTGATCGAACAATTCATCTATCCTTGGCAATGTACATTTATTCTTAATAGTCATTTTTTTCAACTACTGAAAATCCACAAATAGTCACAATGTTCGATCCTTTTTCTTCACAAACAATACTACAAACATAATCACAATGTTTCATGCATCGTGGTGATACACTCGGTCATATGTACCACTTCTTTCATAACTCCTCTAACTGCATTTACAATTCATTCAGCTACAAAGTATTCTTCCCGTAAGGTGTGTTAAGAACTGGAGTAGCTCTATGTACTAGATATATGGTGAAATATTTATCTCTCCTTGGAGGTAACCATGGAATCTCCGCAAATATGTAAGCATAAAATTGTAGCATAGGATAATCCTCCAAGTTAACTGGATGATCTATATTGTGTTTCTCTAGATGAGTTGCTAATATTTTCAATCCATTTCTATAATCCTTCTTTAACTACAAAACTAATATCTCTCTAATACATATCGATCTAGGTACTCCATAGACCTTCCTCTATCGATCCTCCTCATTAATATAGGTAAAATACATGCTATAGTATTATAGAACCACATGGTGCTTCTCTAGCCAATCTATGTTGGTCAAATAATCATAAGATACAAACGATATTATATTCAATTCAATATTAGTAGCTAGTTTATTGAACTCAATTAGAATTTGTTTCTCTAGTTTTGTAGTTCTTATTTTTACTCCTATATCTAATTGAACCAACCATGCATTTTGGTGCTTTGTCTTCTCCAAATTAAATCTACCAATTTCAAGACAATATGACTATGACTAGGTCTAGAGTCAATTAAAAGAGAAATAGGCTGATTATGTAGCTTACCTTCAATTTAAAACATGTGTTCATGGTGATCATCTTGATTTTTATCCAACACAACATAGTTCTCGGGCTTTCCTCTGCCCACATTCTCCATTTTATCATCTATCTCCGTGTTGTGTATAATCCCCTCACTCCTACACTTATGAGGGTATATCTTATATTGGTGATATCCCCAAAAACCCCAACATTTGATATGTTGAAAAACTAGGTTTTCTTGTTGGAAAGGTCACTACCCTTGCATTTAGTAAAAATCAAGGCTAGTTGTTTCTTCAAGTACTATGTTCCATTCTTTAAAGGTGATGGTTTAAACCACTTCTTTATTTGTTCCATGAATCCCTTGTTCTTACTGTCCTATGCCTTCTATACAAGTGATTTATTATTATTATAATCATATAATTATTTTTTCTTCTTCATTTTTGCATCTAGAGTCTTATGCTCATTAAATTTCAACACATTTGAATAGAATTAGGGTATTCCACTAAAATGCCTCTAAAGTTTGGTTTTTTCAACCTTGATAAAGCTCATACATCTCAACAACTCTTTGAAATTTCATTCATATTATTCCCCAATCATGTTATCTAATTTACGCTCAAAAAAATCATGTATCCTTTTCTCATAGTAGCTCTTAGATATGTATTTATTTTTAAAGTATTCTTTAAATTTCCTCCATATCAAATTCCTCTTATCGAAATACTTTACTTCTTTTAGTTGTTCCCACCATAGATTAGCCTTACCTTTCACGTGGTAAATAAAAATCTAAACTTCAACCTCTTAATCCCTTTTATGTTCTCCATTAAATGTGGGTGGATTAATATTCTATATTTGTCCGTGCAAACAACTCCCATCAAATTTCCATTTTGTAGTCATCCTCATTGGTTACACACTATGTGCGCTATCCAACTGTAAATTAGTGTAATCCCGCTTATGTGACCTCCTTTCACCATACAATTGTTGCAAGACAACCCTCTTATCTCTTCTCGAACTTCTGATACCCCTTTATCTAGTCCAATATTACTAGTACAATTCTCAACAAATTATATTCAAGCCCTATAGAATTTAGTTGTTGAGCTATTTTTATTCTTGAATCATTTTGTCATTATCAACTTTAAAACTAACAAACTTCATCTTGATGCTTTTTGCAATCTCTTCCAAATCCCTATCCATTGGCCTACTCATCCCATGGCCATTAGATTTAGTTCATTATTTTCTCACACTAATATTTTCTTCCCTAACTCCTTCTTCTAGTTTGTTATTTCTTAACATATCTTGTTGTTAATAGGAGAAAAACTTCCTAACTGTAACAACTGAGTATTGGCCCGATGAGAGTCAAACCTTAACCCCGAATCATTTTGGTTGGTTCTATACTCTCATGAACAAAAGTCTAGTTTCTTGCTTTGCTCTTAATATAAAGTACATAAATAATAAAATTAAAATGAAATTATTGAAAATAAATGACGTAAATCAATATTTACAATTTAGTAAAAATAAATATACAAATTGTTGGGTGTGTGAGTGGAAATATCTTGAGAAATCTAACAACACCAGGGGTGAGGTGATGGGGAATCATTCAAGCACAATATTAAGATAGATATTGTGGATATTTGACCTTAACTGAAACGTGGGTCAAATTAGTTGCACAAAATATTTGTCTTTTTGGGCCTTTCAAAAGTTTTTTTTTTTTTTTTTTTTTTTTTTTTTGTCTATTTTATTGCATGAAAATAAAATAAAATTAAATAACATAAATAGATATATCTATTAAATGAGACAAAACCATACAATTATAGTTCGAATATCATAAATAAATTTAGTTAAACAAATACTAGATAACAAATATGAAATAATAAGTAATTTTGACAATAATATACGCTTAATTATTTCAGAGGAAATTGTCATGAACACATTGTAATATTATACATAAATTGATATGTAAAAGAGGAAAGAAGAAAAATACTAGTGGTGCATGTTAAATAATTAAACATATAAAAAGATATCAAGTTCATAACTCAAAAAACACATTAAAATATAAAATGGTCTTCTAAAACTTGAGCATTGAAAATATTAATTAGAAAATGAGATTCTTCAGTTTTAACAATTCCAACCTCTACACCAACGTAAAGGGTTGTATAAATAAGAAAAATATATAAGATCAGATGAGCTTTATAGTGAAGATATAAAATCTTTAGATCTTTTCTTCTATAAGGATAATATTAAAATAGAAATCATATTCTATAGTAATATCTTTTTTCATAACAGAGTGGGCCATTTTAATCCTGTTCCTAGATTTGAGAGCCCG
The DNA here is from genome assembly GCA_000404065.3 of Pinus taeda. Taxonomy (NCBI): domain Eukaryota; kingdom Viridiplantae; phylum Streptophyta; class Pinopsida; order Pinales; family Pinaceae; genus Pinus; species Pinus taeda. Next base: position 56,403 of record APFE030118653.1, on the reverse strand, counting down.
ATGTTGTTTCAACTAACATCTTTTTAGGCACATTCCTTTGGATGTATGAAACCCATTCCAAATCATTTTTAGAAATATGTTGAATATGAAGTATGAAATTATCAATACAACTAGATAACCTATTTTCAATATATTTTTTATTATGGTTATATTTTTTTTGAAAACTTGGATATCAATTTCAATTGTTTAAGACGAATTTTCGATAACTTTCCAATAAATTTTTCATCCCATATACAATATATTTATTTATCTTTTCATTTGATGATGTGTTATCTTCAAATTCTTCCTAATTAAGTCTCAATGGCACTACTTCGATAAGAACATATCAGAATCTTTAATAATATCCAGTCCTAAATCCCAAATAGAGTCACAACTTTTAAATGTATCTTAAATCTATCAATTGATTTCCATTTTTTTAATGTATTTCATTTATTGATGCAATCATAAGCTTTTTGTCCCTTTTATATAATTTCATAATATTCTCAGGGCTGAATTGCTTTTACCAATCAATATTATAACCAAATTTATTAATTTTCATTTTCTCATCTTCTATTATTCATTTATTTGTCTTGTTAAGAGATAGTAGATCTTGGAAAAACCTATATATTTTATCCATTTTCTTGTAAAATTTAAGTTGAATCTTTTTTAACTTTGATTTACATATAAGGCTTGTTATTTCAAGAAATTGGTACTTGCAACAATTTCTTGACTTATTCTTAATTGTTGCTGCAAGGAATAAAATTATTTCTTAAAAAATGAAATTAGATTTTCTTGCGTTTCCTTCAAATATTTAATTTTCTTTGCATGTTGATTATTCAATTTGACCAATTCCATTTTCCATAATTGTTCCAAATTTGAATTATCACAATTATTATTTTCCTCTTTCTGTTGAATACTTAAAGAGAAGACTTGTATAAGCACTATGAAATGTTTCTTACATTCATCTTCATTCATTTTTTTTCCATTCAAGTTTTCTTCAAGTTATTTGATTTTGTTAAAAAAAAAATCATATACATCAAGGACATTATCAACTATGTTCTTAGTGTAATTCATCAAAGATTTGAGGAATTGAGTTGACTCTAGTTTTATCTCTATGAGAACTTGAAGCTTGCCAACTTAATTTTTTAGCAGTTTCAGTAGAATCATCGTGCTTCCTTTTTTTTGGTCCTCTTAACAACTAATTTGGTTTGTGATTTGAAATAGTACTCACTTAATGAAAAAAATGTTTCACTCACTATTTCAAATTCAGTTAATGGTCTGAAAATAGAAGAAACAATTGGAATGTTTGTTGAACTTATTTCGTCAAATATCTATAGACTAATCTTGTGAAATTTCAATTGATGATCTAGAGGTTTTTGAAACATCTTAAACTGCCTCCTTGTCAATTCTATGAGTTTCTCGGGTGATTTCCATTACAGTTTTCTAAACTTCTTTATTCATATCTTGAACATTTTTTTGAATGGTTTGTTAGGATTTAGTTTATTTTTTAGCATTTTTGCTTTTGAAAAATCCATTCCTATAAATATCCTTGGTGGATGTGGTTGGTCAGGTGACTGAACCTCAATTACCATTCTTTCTTTGTATTTTGAAAATTTTCTACTAGCTTTTATACATTGATTTCCTTGCTTTTTCTCAGTTACACTAGATGAAACATAAGATGGTCATAAAGAGGAAATATCAACTGAAACTATATATTTTGATACTTCAATGCTTTTCCCTAGCATATATGGAGTAGAAGTTTCTGCATGAATATCTGTAAATTAGAAAGTCAAATTTTTAGATAATTTTAAGATTTGAAGAGGGGATAAACTATAGAGAATCCTTTGTTTAACATAAAAATCATAAGTATCCTCCCTAAACTCTTGTACATTGGCCTTCACCTCAACATCCATTATAACGCCCTGTGGCTGGCAAGTCGCCTAGGTGCACCCACCTACCAACCGAAGTAGTGAAAGCGCGAGTCAGACGAGCAACCAACGGGCAAGATAGCATTGTGGATGAGGTTGGTTGCCTTGTTTATACACAGGCTAGTTGGAAGAGCCACCCACGGGCTAACTACACAAGTTGGAGAAATTGGGCAAGTGTGGTGGGGTGGTCCCGTGTCATGGGCGGGCTAACCAACACATATGGTGAAGTTTTGCAACAAGGGCGAGTCAATTGGAGGTAGAACGGAGGGTTGGTCAGGTGGCACGACCCCCGCCGCTCACCACACATATAGGAGGTGAGACTTGGTAGAAATCACACATTCAAACATCGCTCATCAAACAAGAATTCTGAAGGGTGGAGAAGAGCCATAGGAAAGGCACACATAACCGCAGATTATGTGCCTGCTCACCGGGTAGGTCTACACGAAAGTCTGCATGAAGGATTGGTGATCGGTGGTGGCACAGGTCGTGGGTCGTACAAAGACACCCGCCCGTTGTTTAGTTATACACACGGTTGGAGGGATACATGAAGGTGCCTGCCCGTCGGTTGTGTGTGTGGGTGGAGGGTTGCACAAAGGCGCCCGCCCGCTAGTTGACACAAGCTCGAGTGAGGAGTTTTGAGTGGAAGCCACACAAGGGCGCACCCAGCCGACTCGGGCAAGAGTTTGTGGGTTGAATGGTGAAGTGTGGGGAGTGACCACTGTGCAAGGAATGTACGAGGTGGGTGCCTGACATGGGTAAAAATTCCGGTGGAGTAGTTGCGCCTGGTCAATCAAAATCATAATAAAATATTGTTATTGCATATGATGATGTTCCCTCTACTGGTATGAATATTTATGGTTATGTTATAATGTTAATGGATTCCACATATTAATATTGTTAATGAAATATGATGAATGTTAGGTGTAGTTCACAAAGTAACTTAACAATGGAACATGTTAACTACTTAGGCAGTGCCGCACCGTTGTCAATTAACGAAAAAAAGAATTGGGGGTGTGACAAATGGTTTTAGAGCAGGATGTAGAGAACAGAAATGTATGTAGGGAAACGTTATGGAGAAATCGTGGATTAACAGTATGGGTTTCGTGGAATTGATGGTTCATGGAAAAACCATTCAAGCTCTTGTGGACACAGGGACCACTCATAACTTCATAATGACACAGTTGTCAAAATAGGTTGGATTGATGATCTTCCCATCAAATGTGGAAGTCAAGGTTGTGAACTCTAGAGCTAAAGTGGCAGGTTTGGCACACGAAGTGCGTGTGCAGATAAAAGACTGGAAGGGTCGATTGGACTTCATAGTGATGGGGATGAACGACTTCGATATGATATTGGGGCAAGATTTCTTGAAAGGAAACAAGGCAATTTTTGTCCCCTTTTGTGATGAGGTGGTGCTGGTTGGACAGTCACAAACTTGGACTGTGATGTAGGAAAGTGTTCCCTCTGTGGATAGAGGCTACCCCTCTAGTCCTGTAGTGGGTCTAGTCACAAACAAGGATAGAACAACACTAGCTTTCCTTAAACAATCATAGTTGGAGGCCTACCTCAATCGGTGGTTGATGGAGTTCCGTTGCATTGCTCTAGCTTTCACTTCCTTCTCCTCAATGAGTGATCAACCTGAAACAATGCAAAGGAAATACAACAAAGCATGTAATTAGAAAACAACAATGATCTATTTACTCACAAAGTCAAGAAGTCATGAGCTATCAAGTAAATTGCATACAAGACATAGGAAAACTAACAGCACTACTCAAACCAAGAATTCACCAGCTAGTTGATCATGGAAAAGGCGAGTGTTTAAATAGGGGAATGAGTCTCCATGAAAGGTGGAAGAGAGAGCTTATCACCAAGGAAGGTAGCACAATTGAGGGAACTACCATGCTAGAGAAGGAAGGGCGACACAAACTATTCCAACAACTAGGTTTGGAGTCATCTAGAAGGCCGATTATTGGAACGAATTCGCCCAATTTTGGATCATCGCGAGTACATAAATAAGCTTTAGCGCTAACATCGCCAGTGAGCAATGTATCCAGTCATATCATCACTAAAGATAATAAGTTACCTCGCGCTGGAGCATGAAATCCAACCGTCGCAGGAATCAGATGTACTTCTGCACTGGTAGCGTGGCTGGACTGTTTACGAGTGCCATTCAGCACATATATTAAGTCCATAGTCACGACGAGGCAGATAGCTTTGGAAAAGTGGGTCAATTGGCAGCATAAGAGAGCATTTGTTCAACATGAGCATGTTTGACTTGGACACATGACACAGTAGAAGGAACGGGAATGAAGGCGGTGATAAATTACTCTGTAACAGATGCCCCCTAAAGTATGAAGCCCGAGAGAGTGGGAGGGGTGAAATGATTTATGAAACTGATTGCTCTGGAACACCATCTGGAAGAACCTGCAGGTGCAAGTACAACTGATATCTCTGATAGTGAAATACAGGTAGTCTAGGCATGGACGGAGCCATCCAAAAGACATATGAACTAGGTCTGTGGTACGGGGGTAGTCATCCATCTAATAAGACCATGATAATGACAAAGGTATGGTCACAACCATCCATGAAGACTCAAGTACGGTCGCAGCCATCCATCAATGAGTCATGTAATCACGAACCAATCCATGCAGCCCGAACATGTGTAATCTGAGTTCGGGGTCTTGAACGCAACCAATCATAGTACAAATTCTAACATGCAAATAGAGGTGTTGAAGTCGATCATGAGAGAAAGTCGCTTGATTACCAGTTGATGATGTAAACCGTTAACAAGCGTGAGAGAAACCACCAATAATGCCAATGGTTCTCAAGGTTCTGTCTAGTACAATCCACAAAGTGTGAAGAATGAGCTGAAGTTGAACACTCGTGGAATCACCCAATCGACGACCAATGATGTAAGTTGACCGTCAGGCACGAAGGACTTGCCATTGAGGCATGCAAGCTCCAAGGTACCAAAAGGGATCTCTAGATCAATCTCCTCGATATTGAATTGATGTCAATAGGAGATGACCCGTCCCAGGAGGGCCATAATGTTTCTCCCATCAATGATGCGAGACAAGGAACAAGTCGTAGACGGTGAAACATAGTATCAGAGGAAGAGGCAAGGGTGTAAACTGCAGAAGGATTATACTCTTGAACATGTCGATGACACGACTTCGGAGGGTGGAAGCATCCAGGTACCAAAGCATTGGAGGCTTAATGGAGACAACATGGATTAGGTGTAAGGAGGATAAATGAGAACCCAAACCTGCAGAAGGAAAAATGATGATGTATCGATGTCCCAATCCAAGAAGAAGCAAAAGTTTCATTGTTCAAGAGAGACTAGCTGCCATAGACCTACTGTCGAATCCAACCTAGTAATAGTTTAATGAGCCCTAGGGAGGAGAAGCTAGAGTCTCGTAATGGTGACGAGTCCAATGTCATCAGGGTTTAACGAGTCCGACATAGGTAGAAATCTGAGTCTTTTTCATGTTTAGGGAGTTTGAAAAAGACACGGAAAAGAAAACTCCAGGGGGGTCCCTTTTCATAGATTTGTGTCTCTCGAGCCTGAAAAAGTATAAAACGATACTCGAAAGAACCGCTTGACCATTACGATCAAGGAGTGATTTTCGTGATTAGTGATTTCGACTTGAAAAAGTAGAAAAGCGATTGAAACCACGACGTTTCGGAAGAAATAACGAGCTTGAAACGCCAAAAGCCCGACAATCTTTTCACATTTACACGGTCGGAAAAGAGCTTCAAGCAGACCACCTCTCATTTCGTTTAACGATTCAAAAGGGACAACTCGACTATATTTTCATTTTTTAAGTCGGAAAAGACCATTAATGATGACTTTACAGACCAAGTGCACACTAAGTATAACGTAACTCCATGACCTATAGTTCTGCACAAAACACATCAAACGTAAAACCCATTCGATATAAATGATCAAGACATGCGGAAACATAATTAGAAACCAAAACTCTACTTAACCATGCAACAACAATGGTAAATACCCACATTCTAAAGTGAAATTTTCAAAATTTTCAAAAAACTATTATAAAAGGGTGGGTAATTCATTTCATTTTTACCATTTGCACTGTTCATTTTACCATTGGAGCATTTGGAACACCAATCAGAGCGAAGTTTTCGAGCTGATTGCGGCCTCATTTGTTGACTATTCGTCGTGAAACTTCTCCCAAGTAAGTAGACTTTCTCCCGCGCTTCATTTCAGTAGATTTTTTATGAATTTGAGTGTTAGACATGTAAATTTAGGTGGATTATTGAGTCGAGGTCTGCCGCTCAGTCATCGCGGGTATGCCGCTCGGATCTGCGATGACCAAGAGTTATTTACACATAACGCTTTCGGATCATCACGAGAATATGATGTATTCTCACGATGACCGCGAGAAAATTGAACTGCAAACTTTGCCCCATCGCAAATGTTTTAGAAACAGTCACGATGGTGACGCAAAATTATCTTTTTGTCCAAATTATGGATTAAAATTTATAAATGAAGCTTTAATTCATTTGTTCTCGTCATGTAGGGCATCATGTATTTTGCTTGGCAGGAACGAACTCACGATGTTAATGACAAGGAAGCTTTTTATGATGCTGGGTGTCGAAATGCTTTACGTGCATGCAGATTGCTAAAATTCTTCCTTACTCCGCACATTCGGGCCCAACCCAATTTGCTAGAGCTGATAATCCGTGCATGGAACCCAACAGATGGGAAATTCATAATCGGAGGCCAAGACATCGAGTTCGATGCAACAAACATATATTTTTTGACCGGATTGTCCCATCGTGCTGAATGGCCGATCCTATAGGGCCAATGTCCTGGGGGCAATTCACTAGAGATTTTGATGGCACGAGTGTGCCGTCCGGCATGCAAAACAAAGAGCAGGAAGGTGGCAATTCCAACGGTGGACGACGTGGTGCTTCATGCAGTTCAATTTATGGTCACTAGTGTAGCGGGCTCCCAAGCACAACACAAGGCATCAAAGACCCAACTATGGTTGGCTCTTGAATGCCTTAATCCGACCATGTTCAAATGGGTGGACACAGTGACGGCTAATATAAAGAGACAAATTAACAACTCTCGTCAAGGAGAGATGAAATAGTTTGGCTACAGATCCATCTTGATCCCGTTCTTGCTGGAGCAGGTGCTGGCATTGCAGTTGCAAGATATGGACTTGGACGTGCCCAAACCGCAAGAGCCCAGGATCACATGGTGGGGCCATGTTATGCCACGAGGAAGTGGCGGATGCCCAATGTCATGGGGGACATTGTTCCGTGAGTGGTTGGAGTGCTAGATGATATTTGTTGAGGACTGGCCGTTTTGCTGGTATGGACTTTCATGGAGATCCCAATATGTAGCTACCCCCTGGCGAGCAGTAGGATGCTGGTGGTAAAGCACTTGATCACGCTATTTTCTGAATTTTATCTTTTATGATGTTTTTGGATTTTTTCATGCATACGTCTTAATGAGGTACTCTATCGTATTTGTAGATGTGGGACTAGTGAGGCCCGTAGGACTAGCTCCAACAGCGCGGAGGGACCCATAGGGTATCAGAGAGCTAGCCTTGGCCCCTCGAGCTGGCGATTCAATAGAGACAGTGGCCCAAAATCTCAAGTGTCTGACGGCGGTGATCCCTGATTACATGCAGATCGAGGAGGTCCCCATAGAGTTCTAGATTCATACAGTAGGGTGATCCCTAGGGTGCACCGATTATTGATACGGGTTACACGAGTAGCGGTATGCTATAGGGAGCATAACCCACCACAGTAGACACCTAGGTTTCATTTCCTACTGATTTTTTGAGAGACATGTGTCTCAAATGTATGGAGAACACAGACTCTATTTGAACATATACATTTATTTTTTGAGCGCCTCGGTGCACCACACGATATATATATATATATAATAATAATAATAATATATATATATATAATATATATATATATATATGGTTCATTATTGTGTTTTAAATGATTCTATATGCTATTTTGATTATGTGTTACGCAAATATCTGTCTAATACATGGTTAGCTAATGCATCAACTAACGTGTTTAATCGTCTTGGAATGTGTTGATATGTGATAAAATCAAAATTCCTTTCTAACAATTTAACATGTAAATACAAACTTAAAATCTGATGATCTCTAATGGAATAACACCCATTAAGCTGATGGACAACAAGCTGAGAGCCTAGATTCACAACCAATGCATGAATGCCAAGGTGAATAGCCTCGGTCAGTAATTCAATAACAACACTGTATTCAGCGACATTGTTTGTTGTACAACCCAGAAAAACACCTTGAAGATCTACTAACACATCGTGAGGATCGTAGATCACCCATGTTGCAGAAGACAGGTTGCTTGTACTACGGCAGGCACCATCAGCGAAACCAACGTAAGGTGCACCAGACATCTGCATATGAAGCAAAAGACAGAATAAGCGGCAATTATGCCCACACACCAAGCCAAAACATGAAAAAACACACATACACACAACACACCTGCTGAGAGCACACGTATGTACAAATCAAAGTGCATGGGGTTCATGCATAATTTTTTTTAGATAAAGCCCATTTCGGGGCTTATCTAGAGGATTCCCTTTGTAATCAATCAGATCGTAGGCCCATTTTTTCAAAAATCACTTTACAATATAAGGCCCGTGCCACATAGGTTCGAATTTGCCTGCCCCCAGCTTATCATTCGCTTGATCATAAAGTAGGACTAGATCTCCTTCAACAAAAGAATGAGGATGGGCAGTATGATCGAAGTGAGTTTTCACTCTCTTCTTTTGTGCTTCAATAGCTATAGAGGCCATTTAGTGGGTCTCGTCTAGTCGCTCTAGGTAGAGAAGGCATTCTTCTACCGAAGTAGTGTTGGGGAGTAATTCGACAGCTAATTTCAAAGAAGGGATCTCGCACTCAATTGGAAGAGTAGCCTCTAGACCATAAACCAATTGGAATGGGGTGAACCCGGTGGCATCCTTCACTGAAGTTCGGTACTCCCATAAGGCGGAGAAATACATCAAATGCCAGTTGGACTTGTGCATGTCAATGGTGTGTTGAAGCATTGTAAGTAGAACTTTGTTGACAGGTTCCACTTGACCATTAGCCTGAGGATAGTACGATGTTGAGTTATCATGCTGCAGGCCCAACTAGGTTGTTAATTCGATCATCATATGATAACGAAAGTGTTTTTCGTGATCAATGAAGATAGCCCAAGGGACTCTGAATCATGAAATAACATGATTGAACAAAAATTGTGTCGTTGTGTGACCGTCTTCGAACAGTGTAGGCATCACCTCGGCCCATTTTGTGAAATAATCAATGACAACGATGATATACCCATGCCCCCCAACCGAGCAAGGGTTATAGGTCATATAATCAATGCCCCATTTGGCAAAAGGGTCGACGGTAACAGCAAGGTGCAATGGAGTAGGAGGCACATGCATTTTCCGTTGGTAGATTTGGCACTCATGACAAGAGCCAACGGCAAGAATGCAATCCTTAAAGATGGAGGGAAAAACATAACCAGCATGGAGAATCTTCTTAATAGTGGCATATCCGGACATGTGACCACCATAGGCACCAGAATGGCAGTCATTTAGAACTTGTTCAACTTCCTCGAGTGTTAATCATCGGCAGAGGACAGAGTCAGCGCCGAGTTGGTACACGCTGTCCCCAACAATGCGATAAGGTTGAGACTGATGGCGAATCTGTTTCTGAGATTCCTTGGACAAATTCGGACGAAAGGAGGATGTCTAGAGATAGACAATAATGTCCTCGTACTAAGGGTCGAGGGTACTACTCAAGAACAAAGTTTCATTCGGGATATGATCCCCTAACTGAGAGGGTACGGTAATAAATGGAAAAAAGCAAAGCAACTCAGCAAAGACAAGGGACTTCTTGGACTTGGCAGTGGTAAACTCCGAGTCAAACTCTTGGAGTATGACAATCCACTTCAAGTATTTTCCCCCTAGTAACTGACGTGACAAAATGTACGTCATCGAGTTGCAATCAGAAGTCACTTTCATGCTACGCAATAATATATAATGGCGGAAATGTTGGACGGCACAAACAGCAGTGAAAGCCAACTTTTCGACATGGGCATAGCGAGTTTCCATATCAAGTAAATTGTGGTTGAGATAATAAACGACATGCTTAGTACCATCATCATCGTCTTGAACTAGAACCATGCCGATGGTGGTATCAACAGTGGCTAAGTAAAGAGTGTAGTCCCAGTGACAATCAGGGGGACATAACAAAGGATAAGAAACAAGGAGAGCCTTGAGGTGATTGAATGACTCTTATGCAGCAGTGTCCCAATGAAAACGGGTGTCGCGTTTTAATAACCGTGTATAGCCTTTAGCGACTTCGGCATAATTCAAAATGAATCGTCGTAGGGAATTTGATTTTCCCTGCAAACTCTGCAATTGCTGCAAAGAAGCAGGGGGACGAAGATTTAGGATGGCTTAACTTTTAAGAGGATCCAAACAGATTCCCTCTCGGGAGATGATGAACCCGAGAAGTGTGCCTGACTCGACACATAAGACACACTTATGCAGATTGAGCCGGATACGATAGTGTCTACAATGGAGAAAAATTTCGTGAAAGTGGGTTGGATGGTCTTGGCGTTTCGCTGAATGAGTTAGACGGTCAACCAGGTAAGGTTGCACAATGTGTCAAATATCATGAAACGCATAAGACATTGCACATTGGATGGTGGCACTGGAATTTTTTAAGCCGAAAGGGAGTTTCTTATAAGTGAAAGTGCCCCATGGACAGATAAATGTGGTCTTGTATTGATTGGAAGGGGCGATATTAATCTGGTTATATCCAGAAAAGCCATCCATGAACGATTATATTTCACTTCCAGCACACTCATCAATGAGCTGGTGAATGAAGGGTAATCAACACATCAATGAGCTGGTCTTTGGGACAAGCTCAATTAATATCACGGTAATCAACACATACCCTGATAGTGCCTTGTTTTTTAGTGACAGGGACAATATTAGAGATCCAATCTATGAGTAGGATGGGGTAAATAAAACCAGCCTTAAGAAGCTTTTCAACTTCTACTTTAATAGTTGTAGCCTTTCCGGGGTGCACGGGGCATAGACAATGTCGAATAGGTTTAGCACCTAGATAGGTATGTATCTCAAGGACCACGATGCTAGGATCGACGCCGAGCATCTCTTCGTAAGACCGGGCAAACACATCATGGAATTTGCGAAAAAACCCTGTATAGAGCTGAATCTCCTCTGGAGTACAGGTTACTTTGAAATGGATGTGCTCAACAATCCCTACTTTAACAGGGATGTCAATCGGCTGAGTTTACGTGATGTTCTTCATATTCCATTCAGAAGACACTTGATGGATTTGGATGGGCATATGAAGGGGTTGGGAGGGGAGACAAGAAGCAAATTGCTCAAGACAAGTGAGAATTTCACGATGGGTAGGGAGAAATGACGAATGATGGTGATGATCAGGCCAAGGGGGTTCCTCGAAGGACATAGTCTCAATGATCGCTTCATCAGCAGGAAAAAGTTCCCTTAGCGGATCTGAAGAAGCACTATCTCCAAGCCAAGAGGTTTGCATGTACGAGTCGAAATATCTACTCAAAGGAGAAAACTCAGAGGATGGAGACGATGCAGAAACAATTTCAATGTAGTTGAGCTCAACAGGACTTAACGACATCTCATCGCCCCAAGATTCTACCTGATCAGGAGGAGGGAGAATGCATGGATCATAGCAAACACAAATCATATTAATGGGGGCGATGTTTGGAGTTGGAGTGAAAAATCACCCATAAGGGTAGGATCTTTAAAGAGTTCAACACCCACACTCTCAAGAGGAACTAAGGGAAACAGATCACACGAAATAGAGGTGAAGTCATGGCTCACATGGCATATGTCCAGCTTCATCCCAAAAGGAGGTTATAAGTTAAATTCACATCGACAACTTCAACCTCTACTTCGACTGTCTTTCCTTCCAATGTAATATGCAAGCGTTGGAGGATACCATAAGGATGAGACTCTCTCCCATAAAAGGCTTCTAAGGTCATAGGAGACTGGCTCAGAGTCAGAGAACCAATAGCCTTCCAACAAGCAATGGACATTATGTAAGTAGAAGAACCTTCATCAATGATGGTATGATGAATCATTTTGGAATTGATGATGACTTGAATAAGGAAGGAAATTTGGTGAGGCAGCCTCAGTATATGACTATCTAGGTCAAAAGTAATCAAGCCTGATTCAACCGGGTCAATGCCACCGATGGCCGATAGAAAAGACTTCCTCTGAGAGGGGCAACTCTACAAAACTTCTAATGCGAACATAGCTGATGGAGCATGAGCCAAGTCCTCAACAATGCTATAGTGCTGTGCAACATGAGCATTGGGGTTGTACGAAGATTTCCAAAGTACGCCTTCAGGAGGAGGTCATATGACCGTTTCAGTGCTGGGTCGTTCAATATGAAGGGGACCAGAACTGGACGGAGGACCACTAGAGGGGACCTCAGTCTCCTTCCTAGCAGGCGACGGATACTCTTTTTCTTGAGTACTAATGTTGACGGGAATCGTCCTAGCCATAAATACCTGAGAACCAAAAGGGAGAAGAGGATTGAGACGGATCAGTCACCATTTGAGTGTGTTGTGAGGGAAAAGGCTCTTTGAGCACAACAAGAGTTCCAGTGGCACCTTTCAGCAAACGACTAACTTCAGACTGCCTTGGGTAGTCTTTGGTGTAGTGATCGTCATCACAGATAAGGCAATGATACTTAGGCTTGTGTTTGGCACATTCCTCAGCCGGAGCTTCAGGGGAATCCTCCTTCGGTGGTTCAGTGTTATTTTTTCCTTTTCCCTTCTTTCTCCCTTTCGAGGCCTTGTCTGTCGTGGTGGACTGGACAACATTCACCTCGGAAGTATTACCAGCATGAGATGCAGCCTAAGAAGTATTTTCATTGCAAGCGTTCAAATTTTGCTTCCCAGGATTCGTGGAAGATTTCTTAGAGGGCGGATTGACAGAACCGATGACACCGTCAACAGAGGGTGTCAACGGAGCTTTTGAAGTTACGGGCCTCAGAGCATCAGACAAATAATCATATAACATACTAGACTGGTAGTAAACCAAGTCAAGGTACTAAGAATGCGTGATATCTCGCTCTTCAGTTACACATGCCCCCATAACAATGTCCCAAGCTATCAAACCGACAAATGAGGTTGTAAACTAGTCAGTTAGAAGCTGATCTAGAATCCAAAACTTAATCAAACAGTGACATCATCTCTGTTAATGAATATGATCGAAGATATGTGCAGCCATAGTCTATTTTAAGGATGTGAAGAGATGTGTGCCTGTATCATAGCGAATCGGTAACTAAAAATGAGTTAAAAAAGCCATAGCTAATGAGTTAAAGTCTTAAAAGGATCCACGAGCCAACTCAATATACCACTTAGTAGCAGAGACAGTTAGGGTCCATTGAAAAAGGAAAAGTTAGATTCAATCATCAAGCCATGAGTTTGACAAGCACCATAGATGATACATCATAACATGTGCCTGGGGATCTTCTCCAGCTTTACCATCAAACTTGGGACAATCACCTGGAATTCTAATTAGAACCGGCGCCCAATATGGACTATGAAGAATGGGATCATTTGTCAATTTGGACACGTCCAGTAATTCCAACGTCGCTAAAAAGGGTAACTAAGGATTAAAGGAAATTTGAGGTCGCGGGTAGGAGGTAGTACCAGAGTTCCACCCACTGTTTGTTTCCCCCATTGGTTTTGTCCAGACGGACTTGGCCCATAAGGGTTTTGTCCGTAGGAATTTTTCCCATAGGGGTTATAGCTGTAACTGGACAGTTGACCCTGGACTTGTCCCCCAACATTCCACTGATTACCAACTTGGCCTGCAGGAGCAACATAGGGTTGCTGGAAATTCTGATAAGGATTTACCTGCAGTTGTCAATAATTTTAATATGGGGCAAATTGGGCTTGCCCTTAGGATTATTGGGTATCATAAGACAGCTGGGCTCTAAACTGGGCCTGGTAGCTAGGCTGGGTTTGATAAGCAGGTTTGGATTAGGATCCAACCTGAATTTTAGGATCAAATTAGGTCTGGAGACCAAACCGGGGCTGAAAACTGGATGGCGCTTGAGAGGAAACCATCATTTGAGTGCCTGGTTGAGCAGGTCCAGACGAATGTCCCTGAGTATATTGAGGCTGAGTTGTCTAGCTAGAAGGTTGACCTAGATGAGATTGAGGTTGACCCACTTGCCCAGAAGATTGAGCTTGCTGTGTAGTGGGTTGTCCTTGCATAACTGAGGGTTGGCCTGACTGGCAGGATGGCTGAGTAGACTAGGAAGTTGGTTGGCCTGGTTGATTATGAGGCTGACCACTCTGCCCAGACGGTTAACTAGGCTCAACAGTGTGTTGGCCTTGCTAAATTTAAGGCTGACCCACTTTCCTAGAAGAGTAGCTTTGTTGGTTACCGGGTTGACCTTGTTGAATGTAAAGTTGTCTCGGGTTACTAGAAGGCTACTCGATATAGGTAAAGGAAGAACCTCCAAAGGGCAAAGGTTGTCCCTGAAAGGTTTGTCCTTGTGGGCCTCCAGGTTGGCTTGGATAAGGTTGTCTGTAAGATGGCTGACCTTGATATGGTGGCCCTTGAAAATTTGCAGGCGGTGGTTGGCCACCATGATCAGTGGCGGTACCCCAAGCTAGAGAAAATGGGACCGTGACCTCAACCGCGGGTGGAAATGGAATAGGTTCGGGGTAATAGATATGAGCTCCACGAGAATCATAATAATTAAATGGATTTTGAGGATCCAGATTCCGAAGAGCTTGCATGTATTGATCATATGCCTCCCCTGCTGGAATGGAACCAGAAGAAGGTGGGGCACTTAGTGTGGGATTAAGAACTCTTGCCATTGGGCCACTATAGGTAGGACTAGCAGAAGGCCTGAAAATAGTAGTAACCACTGAAGAAGTAGTGGCGACACTGACAACAGGGGTTGAAGAAGCCACACAACCAATTGGCATGGTCGAAACAGATGTGATGGACACATTGTGAATTTTAGGTGTGAATGACTCTGAAGTCGGAGGGACGGTATGAGACCATATGGAACTCGAAAGAGGATACCTGGAACCAATGATGTCCGCCAAAGCATTATACCTGAGAGGCAATGCAACACCAAGGGACGTAATATGGAAAGGTAAAGTTCCTATTGCACGGAAAGGTGAAGTCCCTGTTTCCGTAGGAATAGGTATTTCACTTTCTCACACAAAGGATTCTTCACCAGAGACGGGAGTCGTCTCATCCATGTTGGAGGAAGACATCGGGACCGAAGCACTAGGAGGAGTAGAGGGAAAGTCTTCCTCAGAAGGCTCCCAAACAGGGTTCCACTAAATATCGTAATACTCATCCTCTGGGGTGCGAGAGTTAAGAAGTTGGACATTCAGAATAACAGGAAGAGTGTCACTAACAACCGGTACCTCGGGAGTGACAGAGGATGGAGACCCTTGGTCAGTTGGAATGGGAGACGGGATCGGTGATTCTGCCAGGATGATTCAATTCAAGATCCTAGGAAAACTATTGAGAAAGGACCCTACTCAAACTAAATGCAAACGAGATCTAACCGAGTAAATATGAACATGGCCAAATAAATTTTAAGACACAGGAATAAAACTTGACCTTTTCATCTTTAAAGAGTCGAGAAAAGGACTAAAATATGACTGTAGTCACCTTTGAATATTTAATGATCTTGAAGTGACAAGTGCTTAGATGGACCTTTTCTTTTACGGAGTCTGAAAAGGAACGAAAGTGACTACTCTGGAGAACTAGGCAAAAGGTTTACCAAACAACTCATAAAACTACATATACACCTTGGCAGTCATATGAAAACCAAGGAATTTCCATACGGCAGTCAATCTTCCCGAACGCTATGTTCGGTGCATTACAGTTTGTAAGGCGGAAAACATGACTTCCTAAGGATAAAGGATGATAAACCTAGTGGGGTCTCTCAACATATACTCGACGGTACATGGGAGCACAATTTTGTACTAGACCACTATTGAGTCACGAAGGAGGAATCACCTAACCTTGACTGAGAACAATAGTGACTAGGTTTAATGATACTGGACCATGTCTCTAGCCTAGACCTCTAAATAATGAGTGTTATGTTCCAATGCATTGTGAAATTTATTCATTTCGGTTTAAGGTTGATCTTGGATTATGTTTCAGTTTTGAGGCCTTACTGTATGTTTTCAACAAATCCTAAGATGTAGCTAGAATGAATGAAATATCCTTTTAATTCAATGAACACCTACCTATGGGAGGGTAGAGAGATCATTCCCAAACCAAGAAAACCAAGGTGAACAAATGCAATCACACAATGCATAGAGACATCAATTCCTAAAGTGCATGAGTACTACTCAATGAGAGATTTTATCATTCGCTTTCCAATATGCAACTTTGAAATGAAAATTCACTTTCACTTTCACACACTAAATGAATGCAATCCTTTAATTTTTAATGTTTTAAATTCAAAGAAGCAAACAAGAAAGCGTGAAAGAACTAGTCGATCCAAACAATTGTGATCTATGTTCGGTAGTGAAAAAGATCGAATCAATACCAAAGATTGGTTCAATAGTTGTCACTAAAAATCAACTAGAAACAAAGAATGAGGAAGGCTCAATCAAACCAATAAGAGAGTTGTAAATGAATCTTGAGTAGGCTAGCAACCAAGACAATTGATTCAAGGAACCTGAAATAATGAACTAGGTCACACGGACAAAAAAGCAAGATTCATTCAAAAAAGCCAAAGAAAGAGTGTCTTAACCATAAACAATGAAAAACAAATGACTGAGCAAGTGAAAAAAGCAAGGGATGAAGGGGATTGGCAAACTCAGGAGGCAGAATTGAGAAAATCAATTCTATAGGTATTGTCATGAGTGCAGCACTAGCAACTAGTGCTGATAGGTAGCTAGTTGTAGCAACAGGGCGATGTAAGCGCGGAACTACACGTCTTTCCCGCGATGATCCGATTTCAGGAGTCATCGCAATTGTGTGACGTTATTCAGCAATGCACAGGATTTTACAAAAGAGTGAGCACAATGAAAGCATGACTGTTAAGCTATGTTCTGTGATGATATAAAAAACAAAGGCAAACGAGCCAAAAACTCCCAAACAAAAACCAGCCAATCTAACAGATAATAGAGGGACCTCCCAGATCAATCTAGGTGATCCAAGAAACTGATAATTAATCCCCAAAACTTAAGAGAGACCAAAATCAAAATCAAAACAAGAGCAAAGAGAAGAACATAGGATAGACTCCCCGGCAGAGTCGCCAATTTGTGATGCAGGAAAGTGTTCCCTCTACAAACAGAGGGAACCCCTCTAGCCCTGTAGTGGGTTTAGTCACAAACACGGACAGATCAACAATAGCTTTCCTTAAACAGTCATAGTTGGAGACCTACCTCAACCGGTGGTTGATGGAGTTCCATTGCGCTGCTCCAACTTTCACTTCCTTCTTCTCAATGAGTGATCAGCCTGGAACAATGCAAAGGAAATACAACAGAGCACATAACCGAAAAACAACAATGATCTATTTACTCACAAAGTCAAGAATTCATGAGCTATCAAGTAAATTGCATACAAGACATAGGGAAGCATCATTGATTGCATTAATAATGAAATAATAGTAAGATTACAACCAAAGTCTTGAGGTCACAAACCTTCTCAGAGGGATCCAACCAGCGTGTTCCTCAAGCATTCACTCTTTGAAGATGGATCTCCCAATATACAAGTCTCTCTCTCTCACTCACAAATTTTACATAAAATCAAAGGCACTTCACAACCTTCCACAAGCTATCCACACTCTCACACTAGTTACACCCACACCAACTATCTATCAAAGCACTAACAACACTGCTCAAACCAATAATTTACCAACTAGCTGATCATAGCAAAGGTGACTGTTTAAATAGGGGAAGGAGTCTCCATGAAAGGTGGAAGAGAGAGCTTATCACCAAGGAAGGTAGCACAATTGACGGAACTGCCATGCCAGAGAAGGAAAGGTGACACAAAATATGCCAACAACCAGGTCTGCAGTCGTTCAGAAGGCCTATTGTTGGAACAAATTTACCCAGTCTAGATCATCGTGAGTACATAACTGAGCTTTAGCGCTAACATTGCCAGTGAGCAATGTAGCCAGTCAGATCATCGCTAAAGATAATAAGTTAGCTTGAGCTAGAGCATGAAATCGAGCCATTGTGTGAATCATATGTACTTTTCGCTGGTAGCGCGGCTGGACTGTTTACGAGTGCCATTCAGCGCGTATATTAAGACCATAGTTGTGATGAGGCAGATAACTTTAGAAAAGTGGGTCAATTGGTAGCATAAAAGAGCATTTTTTCAATATGATCATGTTTGAATTGGACACATGACACAGTAGAAGGACCGAGAGTGAAGGCAGTGACAAATTACTGTGTAACATGGACTTTGCCCACTCATAGGAAAAGAAGGGAAGTGAAGGTGCAGCATGTTTCTGCACTATGTTTGGAGAAGGCTATGAAGGAATCAGATATGGAGGCATATGCAGTGATGTTCAAGGGAGTCGAAGGTGATTGAGTGGGGATGCCTGTTCCAGTAGATATTTCTGAGGTATTGGCCAAATATGCAAATTTGATGCCTCATGAGCTACCAAAGAGGCTTCCACCAACGTGTGCAGTGGATCATAACATTGAGCTTGAGATAGGAAAGCAACCCTTGGCTAAGGCACCTTATTGGTTTTCAGGACCTGATTTGGAGGAATTGAAATGACAGTTAAAGGAGTTAGCTGATGTAAGTTTCATCAGACCTTCAAGGTCCCCCTATGGAGCTTCTGTATTGTTCCAGCGGAAGAAGGATTCGAATGAGCTATAGATGTGCTATGATTACCGTGCATTGAACAGGCAGACGGTAAGGAACAGGTATCCTTTGCCATTGGTTGCTGATTGCTTTGACAAGCTTGCAAAAGCCTGAGTCTTTTCCAAGCTAGAGTTGAGGCACGGTTATTATCAATTGCGGATAGCTAAAGGAGACGAGAAGAAGACAATGATAGTAACAAGGTATGGTAGCTTTGAATTCCTTGTTATGCCATTCGGGTTGTGCAATGCTCCTGCTACGTTTTACATTTTGATGAATGATGTTCTACGACCATAATTGGATTCATTTGTAGTAGTATACTTGGACGATATAGTGGTGTACAGTGAGAACATGGAGGATTATAAGAAGCACTTGATGATGGTGTTCGAGGCACTGAGGGAAAAATAGTTGTACTTGAAGAAGTCTAAGTGTGTGTTCGCTCACACCGAGATTCCATTCCTTGGTCACATAGTTGGTCAACGGTACATATGTATGGAGCCGAGCAGAGTGAAGGCAATCGAGGACTGGGTTGAACCGAACAATGTGCATGATATGAGGGTATTTTTGGGCATGAACAACTACCAATGGAAGTTTGTAGACGGATACTCCAAGGTAGCATCATCATTGAGAGACTTATTGAAGAAAGACAAGAGATGGAGTTGGACAGACAAATGTCAAGAGGCATTTGATGACTTGAAGAGGAGGATGGTTACAGCACTGATACTGAGGTCGGTTGGGCGAGCCACCCGCGGACCGACTACACGAGTTGTAGGAATCGGGCGAGTGTGGTGGAGCGGTCTCGTGTCATGGGCGGGTCAACCAACACATATGGCGAAGTTTTGCGACAAGGGCGAGTCGGTTGAAGGTAGAACGGAGGGTCAGTCGGGTAGCACGAACCCTGCCCACTCACCATACATATAGGCAGTGAGGCTTGGTGGAAATCACACATTCGAACATCACTCATCAAACAAGAAGTGTGAAGGGTGGAGAAGAGCCGCAGCAAGGGCGTACATAACCATAGGTTAAGCACAC
The DNA here is from genome assembly GCA_000404065.3 of Pinus taeda. Classification (NCBI taxonomy): domain Eukaryota; kingdom Viridiplantae; phylum Streptophyta; class Pinopsida; order Pinales; family Pinaceae; genus Pinus; species Pinus taeda. The sequence goes on along the minus strand of APFE030118653.1, from coordinate 36,552 downwards.
GCTCGCCGAGCAAGTCTACACGAAAGTCTGCACGAAGGATTAGTAATTGGTGGTAGCATGGGTCGTGGGTCGCACAAAGGTGCCCGCCCATCGTTCGGAGGTAAAAGTGGGTGGAGGGTGCATGTGCGTGCCCGCTCGTCGTTCGGTTATACACACAGGTGGAGCGTTGCACAAAGGCGCCCTCCCGTTAGCTGTGTGTGCGGGTGGAGGCCTGCACGAAGGCACCCACCCGCCGGTTGACACGAGCTCGAGTGAGGAGTATTTGGTGGAGGTCGCACGAGGGCTTGCCCTCCCAACTCAGGCAAGAATTTGTGGGTTGAACGGTGAAGTGTGGGGAGCAACCATGGTTAAAAACGTCGGTGGAGCACTTGCTCTCGGTCATTTGTAAATTCTCAGAATCATAATAAAATATTGTTATTACATATGACGATGTTGCCTCTACTATTATGAATGTTTATGGTTATGTTATAATGTTAATGGATTCCGCACATTAATATTGTTAATGAAAGATGATGAATGTTAGGCGTAGTTCACAAAGTAACTTAACAATAAAACATGTTAACTACTTCGGCGGTGCTGCACCCTTGCCTATTAACAAAAAAAGAATTGGGAGCGTGACATCCATGAAATTAGTTCCTAGAGATTTTTCATTAAAAATATTAGCATGACAACATCAATAAAAATATAATAATATAAAGTCTGTTCATTTTGAAAAGATTTTGATAAACTTATCAATTTGTAGTGATTTATAATAAAAATTTTGCGGTGGTATCTAAAGTAGGAAAGGAATTCAGCCAATTTTTTTGCAACTTCTCAAATGCAATGAAAACTTATCAATCAACACCTTTTACCAACCTTAATAGGAAAACTCGGCCATTCTTTCTTTTGCAATTTATGCAACATTCTAACTTAGCCATGAATGTAGATACAATCAAGTCATAATGGAGCTACTAAGTACTGGGAAAGTAAAAGCCTCTGTTTGATTCCAGTTGCATAGGTAACCACCATACCTAATAAAGGTCGGAACCCAAGGCTCGGATCATCTCGGGCTCCAGATTCTATTGACAGACGAAACACAGAAACTACCCCTAGTTGTTTAGGTGCTTTTGGAATGGGCCCTGTTGGATGTGGCAGCGATTTACGTTCAAAGGGAAACAAAGGGATAAAGAAAGGAAAAGAATTAGTTCCAACCGATAAGTTAGATGGAGCCGGTTCGGTAATAATATCTTACTTGTCCAAAATTACGGAAAAGGAATAGGGAAGGTATCCTAAGGCCAATAAAACAATTTTACTAAATATGGAATTAATGGCTATTTTCATTCCCTTACGTTTTGGTTTCATTTTAACAGGATGTATCCCGACAGTCAGATATGAAATTACCCCCTAATGGTTTTTTTCAATAACTCCTAATAGAGAATCTTACAACTGAATCAATCTTGAGTGAACAACAAAAATCTTTGGACGTCTGGAGTGTACGTGCATGCCTAAATCAATCTTGAGTGAACAACAAAAGACAACAACTAAATCAATCTTGAGTGAACAAGAGAAGTACCTGAATGTTAACGGGAAAGGAAAAATGATGACGTGAGGAGAAGCAATGTCATAGCCTAACGAGAATGTTTTTTTGGGCGAAAGTGGCGGCCATATTTTGAAATTTTTTTGTTAAATTTCTATGTGAGAGATTTTTTTTAAATCTCTGTAACATTTGCTAAATACATATATTCTATATGTGTTTAGTTTTTTTTTTTTAAATTTTTGTTATATTTTTATTTTTGTACATTTTTTATGGTGCTCAATTTATTTCTATAATCAAAAACATTCTTCAAACACTGCTTTTACAAGAATTTTTGAAATTTTTTACTAGACTTTTGACATTTGACAGTACCAACAATTTCTCTCCCTCTTTCTCTCCCTCTTGACTACTTAGAGGAGTAGTTAATAATTCTTTTGAACTTATGTGTTTTCCGAAATATGCTTTTATATATTTACGAAATGTTGCACATTAAAAATTGATAAATTTATTTACGAAATGTTGCACATTAAAATTTGATAAATTTATTTACGAAATGTTGCACATTAAAATTTGATCAATTTTAGTGTAAGTTCAGTGGCATGTAATTAAAAAATATCACAATATTAAATTCTTATAATTTGTGTTTTATTTTATTTTTTATTTATTTTATAAGGTCAATTTCTTTTGAAAACTAAAAATAAATGTGATAAGAGTTATGAGCTAGTGGATTTAAACTAAAGAATAATGATGGAACTTTGAAGAGTTCAAAGTGGGAGTTTTGAGAATGTTTGTTTCATTTTCATTTTTTTATTTTAGGATTATTTTAGTTTTTAAAATTTATAGGGTAAAATAGAAAACTAAGGGTTTAGAGTTTATGATTTTAGGTTAAATTATAACGATGGAAAGTGAAATTTTAAATGATTTTGGAGAAGGTGAAATTTTAAATGATTTTAAGAATTATAATAAAATAATAATTATAAAAAATCATATTTTTTATTTAAAAAAAAAACACCATTTTAGTTCTATGAATTAGTGAATCAACCTTGGGATAATGAATATCATAAACAATGTGGAGATGAGAAGTAAAGAAGGTGATATTGTTGGAGTTAATAATTACATTCCATATTAAGAAGTTGGTTTGTGATGGTTGAGAAATTATCTCAACCACTCTATCTAATTTGGGAATAAGCTCGATCTCAGAAACTCTATTTAATAGAGTAATCTGAATGTAAATCTGTGTGTGAGTGTGATTACACATGCACCATTTGTGCTTAATATAATTGTATTTCTGTAACTGTGTATGTTGTGAGGAGGTGCATCTGGATGTTAACCGGGCTCTTGTATCCTGAATATATCACAGACATGATCCTCTTTAAATACATGTGCTTTATCAGAGATTCAGGCAAATATTTCGGCTTTGCGTCCATAGCTTCGTCAGATCCATTCATGGTGGACCTGCAACTGCTTGCTGCCACGGATTTTTGGCAATCTTTGATTCGCCCAAGGCGTTAAAAACTTGAAATTCAGGCCACGGATCCCTCACTCAGTTGTATTAATGGTGGATTTTTGAAACCGTGCTTCCAGCTGTGTCCGATATATATTAGATGAAGCTGTGCGCCAATGTTGTTTTTTGACAGCGGATTCCGAACGCACAGATTTTCATTGGTGTAAGAAATTGAGGTGAGGAACGCACGGATTTTCCCAAGCCTGTAAGATCAATTTTTTTTTCCTTAACATGATTTTTCTCGCCATTTTTAGAAATGGTATTTTTACTTTGTCTTCTTTTTATCATGGAGTTTATGGTGTTAGACAAATTCAGTGTTTTGAATTTTTCTGCCATTTTTAGAAATGGTATTTTTATTTTGTTTTCTTTTTATCATGGAGATTATGGTGTTAGACAAATTCAGTGGTTTGTATTTTCCCTCGTGGAAAGTAAAAATACAACTGCAATTAATGAATAAAAACTTGTGGGGAATAGTGAATGGTTCATAAGCAGCACCTACAGATGCCAAAGAGTTACTTGAATGGAAAAATAGAGATGAAAAAGCTAAGTCTATTATTGGACTTGCTCTTTCTGATTCGCAATTACATCATGTAGATCTTACTAAAACATCAAAGGAAATATGGGAACATTTGGCTCAATTGTTTGGTGTAAAATCTACAAATGCAAAATTTTCCATAAAGCTGCAATTATTTAGTCTGAAAATGAATGAAGAGACATCTATGTCCAGTCATATAAATAATTTAATGTCTCTTTTAAGACAATTAAGTGAAGATGGGACTAAGGTGGAGGATGAAGACCCTAAAGCTGTATTATTAAATAGTCTTCCTTCAAGTTATAGTAATGTTGTTTTCACTTTGAGTCAAATGTCTACACAAACATTGCAAGAGACAATTGCAGCACTTCTCGGCGAGGAAAAGCGACTGAAACCAGAGGATGCCGAAGAGAACTCTCTGTAGCAAATGCCTTGTGGACAAAGTCAAGGATGAGAAAGAAAAATGGAAACAAAGGTGACATTGAATGCTACTATTTCAAGAAAATTGGGCACACAGCGTGGAATTGCAGAAGTGGTGCTAGTGATGTGCTCAAAGGGAAATAATCAACAAATATAACCACAGTTGAATACCAATTGAATTCCGATGATGAATTCAATGAAGAGAGTGAACCTATTAAACTCTTTTAAAAATAACCAGCAGTTCAACTGTATGTCTGATGCCAGTACTTAAAGATCAAGTAGTAGTAAGGCTCAATATGGATGGTTGTCCAGATAGTATGGTAGTTGCGGATCTAGGGAAGGATCCCTCATTAGTGGTAGACATGGAAGTGGTTTCCTAATGAGGTTATGCGACATATTGGGATGTTGTCCAGTAATTGACTTCGGGAGGTGCTTGATTCGGGAGTTGAGTTCTTGTCCAGTAATTGACTTCGGGAGGTCCTTGATTCGGGAGTTGAGGAAGGGAACTCAGGAATCCAACTTGCCAACTACACCTTTCCGAGGGTTATGAGGAAACTTGATGGAGCATCTACTGATAAGCTTGATTATTTTGTTATTTTCATGTAATGTAATCATTAAGGGGGGATGTTGGAGTTAATGCTTACATTCCATATTTAAGAAGTTAGTTTGTGATGGTTGAGAAATTCTCTCAACCTCTCTATCTAATTTGGGAATAAGTTGGATCTCAGAAACTCTATTTAATAGAGTAATCTAAATGTAAATCTGTGTGTGAGTGTGATTACACATGTACCATTTGTGCTTAATATAATTGTATTTTTGTAACTGTGTATGCTTTAGCTATTTTTATCCGTATTAATTTTATAATATAATAATGAAAATTAATAATTTTTATTTTCTATTTATATAAGTGTGAATGTGTATGTATAAGATAATAATAAAAGGGGAAATGAAAAACATTTTGTGATAAAAGAAAATTAAAATATCGAAATTTAATCAATGATGAGTCATAGACGTGAATGTAAATGTGTAATAAAAATAGATAAAATAAATCTAATTAATAAAAGAGGAAATTAAAAAGATTTTTTTTTATAAAAGAAAACTAAAAATAGTAAAAATTGAATCAATGACGAGTCATACACATGAACACAATGAAAGAAATAGTATCATGAAAATGTAAATGTGATAAAATAGATAAAATAAACTTAATTAATAAAAGAGGAAAATAAAAACACTTTCTTATAACAAAAAACTAAATATAGTAAACTTGAATCAATGATGAGTCATATATATGAATGTAAATGTGTGAAAAAAATAGATAAAATAAAAATGTAAATGTGTGACAAAAATAGATAAAATGAACCTAATTATAAAAGAAGAAATTAAAAACACTTTTTACAAAAGAAAACTAAAAATAGTAAAATTGAATCAATGATGAACCATACACATGAACATAACAAAATAAATAGTAAAATTGAATCGACGATATGTTATACACATGAATATAACAAGAGAAATAATTAGAATGCAAAAAAAAAAAAAATAAAAAAAAAAATTAAAACCATGAAATCGGTTTATACAATTATAAAAGAAGATGATATTAAATAAAAAACATAAAAGATGAGAGATTGTATAATTATTTGGTATCCAAATTAATTGGTATTAAAGTTTAAATTTTAGTAAAAAAAATGAAATATAAAAATTACATAATGATAAAAAATTTATTTATATATAATTAAAATAAATCAAATTATAGAAGATAAAAACAAGTTATAAAAGTACACAATTTCAAAAATATTAAATATAACTAACTAAAACTAAAAAATTAAATATAATCCAATCTATTTTAAAACATAATAATGTTTGAAAAAAATAAAAAATTGTATTGGTTGAAAGAAAACATATAAACTAACTAAATTATAACTTTCTTTTAAATTAGAAATTTACTATTAATTAAAAACAAATAAACTAAGTTACAACTTTTTTTTAAAATTATAAATTTGCTATTAATTAAAAACTAATTAATTACATAACTCTATAGACAAGTTTAACTAATGGTCACCCACAACCTTATATGGTTAAGTGGTAAACAAATAAACTAACTAAATTACAATTATCCTTTAAATTATAGTTTTACTATTAATTAAAAAAAATTAATTACATAACCCTATATGCTAGTTTAATTAATGGTAAGTTTATTTCTATTTGTGGGTCAAATCATGCTTCAACAAAACTAAGGGTTAATGTCATATGGAAACCTTGGAATATATTTTAATTAATGGATACTAGCAATCCTAAAGCCAACAATGGTTCTGTTGGCAGGTCGAGGAGTTGGGTTCAATAAAACAAGGGATAAATCGGTGGTGGATAGATATAAGGAATTCCCGTGTCATGAAATGAAATTATAGGATAAAATGGAAAACTAAGGGTTTAGAGTGTATGGTTTTAGGCTAAATAATAATGATAGAAGGTGAAATGATAAATGATTTGGGTGAAAAAACTATCGCTAATGTTTAAGAATTCAAAATATAGTTTAAAGACATATTAAATAATCCAGTGATTTTAGTTTATAAAAAGTATAGGATAAAATGGAAAACTAAGAGTATAGAGCTTATGATTTTAGATTAAACAATAATGATGGAAGGTGAAATGTCAAATGATTCGGGTGAAAAAATTATTGTTAATGTTTCATGATTTGAAATAGAGTTTAAAGACATATTTAATAATACAGTATTTACATTCAAATGTTAAACATGAAGGTTTAAAAATGTCTAGTCTATCTTATACCTGAAATGAGATTTTTGAAGACATTTTTCTCATTAATTTTAAAAATTATAGGATAAAAAGGAAAACTAAGGGCTTAGAGTTTACGATTTTAGGTTAAATAATAATTATAGAAGGTGTAAATGTTAAATGATTTGGGTGACAAAATTATAATTAATGTTTGAGGATGCAAAATAGAGTTTAAAGACATATTTAGTGATACAATGCTTATATTGAAAACTTATACCTGAAATGACATTTTCAAGACATTTTCCTTGTTAATTTTAATCAAAATTGGGCAAAGATATTTTTTAGGGTGTCAAATTAATTTATGCATTAAAAATCCAAATAATCACATTCTTGTTTAACATTGAAATTAAGATGAAGGTTTAAAAATGAAATAGTCGATCTTATACCTAAAATGACATTTTCAAAGACATTTTCCTTGTTAATTTTAATCAAAATCCGGAAAAGATTTATTTTTTTAGGGTGTCAAATTAATTTATGCATTAAAAATGCAAAACAAACACATTCTTGCTTGAAATTAAAATTGTATCTCCTTAAAAAAATATTATTTTGGCAATAACTTAAACGATGTCTTTAAAAATTAATGTTACATAATAAAATTAAAAGTTAGAGTTAAATTTGAAAGTAATAAATTAAAAATTATGATGAAATGATAATTATAAAAAATCATAATTTTGATTTAGAAAAACAAAAACAAATGATCAATAGTTCTATGAATGAGTCAATTAATCCTTGGAGCTTTTTATGATCGAGTGTGTATTCATGTCGCCATTGTGAAGATCACAATAATGAATATCGTACACGTAAAAAAATCATGATTGGTAAACAATGCGTAGATGAGAAGTAAAGAAGGTGAAATTAATTTTATATTCATAGTAATACGAAATTATAATTTAGTTAATTTTTATTTTTATTTATATAAATGTGAAGGTGTATATATAAGGTTAACGGCCCAAGATCTAGAGGCATCTGGCAGGAGCGAGAGCTTGCTCCTGTGGCTACCACCTAAGGGGTTATTAAAAAGGTGGCGTGGTTTTCCTTGATAATAGTTGTCACACACCATTACAGATCTAATTTTTTTTTTTTAATTTTACCAGCATACCGATAAGTATATATATGTAATTCTTATGGAATAAACCACTATTCCTGAGCATTATAATCAAAGTATTTACTTAGCATAATACAAATATTATGATTTGAATCCATCCATCCGTTCATGCGAGGGTTAATAATTTCCCCTATACCCATTTTCCCATACCCATGATTCGGTAACATTTATGCACTGGGTAACTTGATATGTGGCGAATACATAATATATGGTTTACAAATTCCAAAGTGTATTTCGGGTACAGTGAGCAGATCTCCTTCGTAAATGTTTTCTTTATGGCAATTACTATGTTATGTACTGCTTTATATCCCCGAGGGTGCTGATGCAATGGTAATCTGACCAGCTCCAGCACTCATCCAGCTGGTCTATTGTGCGTCGTCCATCTGGCTTGATGAACGATCAGTCATCAAGCTGCCATGTGCTGTAGCGTGCCCGATGCTCCAAACACCATGCGGCCTGACTTCTCGAACTTACCAATACGCGGTTATTTTTCCCGGTTCTCTCCTACCGATCGGACGATGGTAATAGGTTCGGTCAGATCGAGGGTTAATGTTAAGCCACAAGGCAAAGATAGCATTGAAATATTTAAGAAGCATTTCTCCTTTCGGCTTGTTTCTTGTTTCATTGTGGAGTGATTGTGTGGCACTTACAACACTGTGGCGCTCTACCATACCCTGAGCCTTTCGTCTCCAGGTAATCGGTGCACAGCAGAATGCCACTGCCATTCCACCCGGTTTCAGGTATATTCACTCTTATTGAAGTCCCGCTTCTTAACCTTCTTGTGTTTTCTGGTGCAATCTTCGCAGCTCCAGATATGACTACAGTCTCTTGTTAATTTGTCTTTCTTTTCTCTCGATGTATTCATGTAAAGTTATAATTCATGGTTTAATTTTTGTGTTCAGGAGGGTGGTTCAATGACTAACAAGCAATATGGGGAGTCTGCTCCACTCCTCTGCCATCCAACCTCAGGTAAGAGCCTTACGTTACCAAAGGATCTGTTTTTTTTTTACTTTTCCAAAGGTAATGACTGAACCGCTGTTCACCTGAACAGGAAGGTCGAGAGTCCTGCTCCTGTATTTGGAGTTCCTCCACCATACATCAAGGGTTTCCTCACTGGAAAGTCTTTATGTCTCATTCCCATTTTAGGTGGCTACATTATATTTGATTTTCTTTGCCCATACTCAGGCGGAACCACCGCCAAGGCGCTGTACGCCGGGCTTAAGTTGTATAACTGTCTTTCATTATTTGGTTTATTCTCCTGAGCACAGAAAATGCCTCTTGTTAAAAACGATGTTTACAGTATATATATATAATACTATTCCTTGGTTTAGTTTTGGTTACGAAATTATTATTGTGACACTGGAATTTTGGTATGGCTCTCGCTCTGTATGAAAATATTTTCTGGCTTTCTCGCCTTTTCTATAGCTTTACTTTAAACTCGACTTATAAATGAATCTCTACTCATTTATTTCCAGTGTAAAATAGTTCTCTATGGTTAGTACTTTTCTAATAATGATTCGGAAATAGAGCCCCTGCTGGCTAAGCACATGCTTAAGCTCAGTTATGGCGACATCTTTAGAGCCGAGACAAATTGCTAATATCTGTTGCGCGTGCGTAATGATTAATGGTTATTTCTTTGTTCCACAGTGACAGGGATGTAACCGTCTGTAAATGTCTTATTCCGCATGCATATGTATCCGTCTGTAAATGTCTTTTCCGCATGGATATATATTCAGTCAAATGTTTCAGTTATATAATAGCGGGGAAATATTGTTGCTCCAGAGCTTGTGTTTTATTCCGCTGACGATTGTTCGGCCTGCACTTTTCTTTGGTAGAGGGTTTGGTTAATCCATTGTTTAATGCTATTATGATTCGGAATAGGAAGCTATTTATTCTATATATGGCTAGAATTCTTTTCGTTTTCGCTTGTATTTGATTACAGAAAAGGGTTTTACCGTTTCCTTCTGTTCAATAATCTTGCTACTACCTATACTACAGAGTCTACAGTTCAATGTGTTCTATGCTTGTATCCTTTGACTGAAAGATACAGACTCTGTCTCTGCCGGTTGCACAGAAACTAGATATTTTTTAAAAGAAATGAACAGTTTGCTTTTCCATTATTTATTTTTCTTACAAAAGACCATAAAAGGATTCTACAATTAAGATGCTTAATAAGCCATACCTTCTTAGAAGAAAACCTGTTCGTAATGCTTGTCAACCTCCCGTCCGTAGGAAGATCCTTCTTGATCTTCCACCCCCAAGAACTTCTGCAGATCCTCTTGTCTGCAATCTCACTGGCTATGCCAGGTCTCGCTATCTGATCCTAACCAGACATAGCGGATTCAGGAAATATTTCCTTTCAACTATGCTATCTGGTCACTACCAGACGTAGCACTTTTCCCCATCCTGCCATTTGATCCTAACCAGACTTGGCATTTTTCCCCTTTTTCCTCCTCGGGTCTCAACTGCCTCATGAAGGTAGTTAGGTTTTTTATTCAACTACCTCAACAGTTATTAACCACAATTAATCATATACTCAAATTAAATAGTAATGACACAATTAATTATCATAATAGTTAGCAACATTAACAACAGAGTTTTTATACTTATCAAACAGAGTTTTAGCTCACAGTTAATTTACTATTTTAGCAACATTAACACTTCACGAGGAGCATTACATCTCCCCCTCCTGAAGTTCTACGTCATCCCGATGTTGTTGTTCATCCAAAAACAATCTGGGATAAGCTTCCCTCATACTCTGTTCATCCTCCCAGGTGGCCTCATCAGGCCCAAAGTGCTGCCATTGCACTTTAACCTGGTTGATGACCCTTTTCCGCAGCTCGACTCTTCTCCGATCTAGTATGTTCACTGGCTCGACCATGAACTCTCCTTCCGGTTCCACCTGAAACACATAGTATTCAGATTAGCTGCTTACTAACTTTCTATTTTAGTTTACGTTTATTAACAGCCTTTTCTTACCTGAATGTCCTCCCAACTTATTATGTGTCTAGGGTCATAAACATATTTCTTTAAAACTGATACATGGAAAACATTATGGACCCGGATATGGCTGGGTAGGGCTAGCTGATAAGCTATCGGCCCCACTCGCGCTAAAATCTGGAAGGGCCCACAGAAGCGAGGTGCCAATTTGGCACAAGCATTCCATTGGAGAGTACTTTTCCTAGCTCGGATTCTGACATACACATGCTCACCCACCTGATATTCTTTAAATGTTCTCTTCCGATCTGCAAAATTCTTCTATCTGTCCTGAGCTATTTTTAAATTAGCCCGGACCCTCTTGACCATGACTTCCATTTCTTCCAACATCTCAGGACCCAACAAGAGTCTGTCCTCTGGTCCACCCCAAATGGATGGTGTACGACATTTCCGGCCGTAAAGCACTTCGAATGGACTCATCCTCAAGGATGAATGATATCCATTGTTATAAGAAAACTCTACAAGGTGTAAATACTCCTCCCATCGAGTAGGTTGTTGCATCACATAAGATCTCATCATGTCTTCCACCACTTGATTCACCCGCTCAGTCTGCCCATCAGTCTGCGGATGATAAGCAATGCTGAAGTTCAATTGAGTTCCCAGACCTTCAAACAAGGTCCTCCAAAAAAATGATGTGAATTTAACATCATGATCGGATATTATTGTTTTTGGCAGCCCATGAAGTTTAAATATATTCTGCATAAAAACATTTGCGATTTGAGCCACACGATATGTGGATTGAACCGGTATGAAGTGAGCTGACTTACTGAGTTTGTCTACTACAACCATTATAGAATCATTGTTCTTTTTGGATTTTGGCAATCCCGTAATAAAGTCCATGGTAATGGTCTCCCATTTCCATTCTGGTATGGGTAATGGCTGTAGTAAACCCGCAGGGTGCTGATGTTCAGCCTTAACCTGTTGACATTCTAAGCATCGCGCCAGATATTCTATCACATCCCTCTTCATGCCTGGCCAGTGGTACTCCTTCCGAAGCGAGGTGGTTAATTTTTGCTAGCCCGGATGCCCTGCATAAGGACTTTTATGATGTTCATCCAAAATCTTTTCTTTAATACCGCTATGATTGGGTACATAAATTCTCTTCTGGTAACACAGAATTCCGACTGCATTCAAATTGTACCCTTGTTGTATTATGTGGGTATTTAAATCCTGCACCAGCTGCTTCTTTTGTAAGTAAATCTGATCTTGTGCAGCAGTCTCTTCAATTTCTTTGTCAAGGGTGGACCGTCCTTCACTAATACCAATTTCATAAATGCAATGCACTTTTCAGCTCAGTGCATCAGCTACCCTATTTTCTTTTCCTTTCAAGTGCTTAATTTCAAAATCGAAATTTCCCAAAAAGTCCACCCATCTCGCTTGTTTAGCGTTTAAGGTTGGTTGACTAAAGTAGCTAGTCAAACTATGGTGATCGGTCATCAGCAAGAATTTATTGGCATTATGATACATATGTTGTACTTGATGGCAACCCACTCATCTCAGATGATAAATTACAGTGCAGAAAAGTTCACGGAATTTTATGCAGAGAAAAGTTTATTTCATGTGGAGAAAAGTTCACGGAATTTTATGCAAATAAAAGTTTATCAAAGTTTATTTCATGTGGAGAAAAGTTCACGTAATTTTATGCAGAGAAAGGTTTATTTCATGTGGAGAAAATTTCACGGAATTTTATGTAGAGAAAAGTTTATTTCATGTGGAGAAAAGTTCACACACTTTCATGGTTGGTTCATGATATTAGTCCGACAGTTTTTGATCCTATGGTTTTGGTATGTGGTATTGCATCCAAAAGTGTTGACCCCAAGTATTGGGTTCATGGTATTGTGTTATTATGGTTTTGGTCGGTAGTATTGGTCCATGATTTGAGGAAGAGCTTGCCTATATAAAGCAAAGGAGATCGTTTGGCTTGGGTATGCTTTTGGGTTGAATATCTTAAGATCTGAAATATTGGGTTATTGTTTCAAAAGATCAATCTATATGAAAGTGAAGTGGAGACGCCACAGGAGACGCCATAGAGGCGCCACAGGAGACGCCATAGAGGTGCCACCGAAGGCGCAGTGCGGAGGCGCCACAGAAGGCGTAGTGCGAAGGCGCCACAGAAGGCGCAGTGCGGAGATGTCACCGAGGTGCCACAGAAGGCGCAGTGCGGAGACGCCACAGAGGCGCCACAGAAGGCGCAGTGTGGAGACGCCACAGAGGCGCCATAGAAGGTGCAGTGCAGAGACGCCACAAAGGTGCCACAGAAGGCGCAATGCGGAGGCGCCACAGGAGATGCCACTGAGGCGCCACAGAAGGCGCAGTGCGGAGGCGCCTTAGAAGGCGCAGTGCAAAGGCGCCACAAAAGGCGCAGTGCGGAGACACCACAGAGGCGCCACAGAAGGCGCAGTGCGGAGACGCCACAGAGGCGCCATAGAAGGCGCAGTGCGGAGATGCCACAGAGGCGCCACAGAAGGTGCAGTGCGGAGGCGCCAGAGAAGGCGCAGTGCGAAGGCGCCACAGAAGGCACAGTGCGGAGATGCCACAGAGGCGCCACAGAAGGCGCAGTACGGAGATGCCACAGAGGCACAGTGCGGAGACGCCACATAGGCGCCACAGAAGGCGCGGTGCAAAGATGCCACAGAGGCGCCATAGAAGGCGCAGTGCGGAGACGCCACAGAGGCGCCACAGAAGGCGCAGTGCAGAGGTGCCACATGAGACACCATAGAGGCGCCACCAAAGGCGTAGTGTAGAGGCGCTATAGAAGGCGCAGCTGCGGAGGTGCGCAGTGCCACAGAAGGTGAAGTGCATATCGACGCAGGCCAGAGAAAAGGAAATTGCGTGTCTGTCTTAAGATCTTTTGTTGACTGATTTTTTTGTTGATAAGGTGTTCTGGGTTTAGTTTACTGTTATTGTGGATCTGGTTATCTGGGTGACTTACTGGTACTTGATGATCATTTGATGTTTATCGATCCAGTTTGAAAATTTATGAAAAGTGATCCTTGAAAGAAAAGAAGTAGGGGGTTGTAGCTCCCTTCCAGGAGAGACTGGAAAACGACAGAGAGTTATAGCTCTCTGCAGGTTGCAGCCTGCGTACTGGTAAAGGACTGCACCATTACAAGACCATTGTAAAAGGAGTTTCTAATTTGAAAGAAGATAGAGACATATTGCAGCAGGTGGTTTTCACCCACATTGGGTTTCCACCTTATATCTGGTGTTCTTTGATGTGACTATCTATTTTTCTTTCTCATTATTTTCTGGTACTGATATGCAAAAATAATTCAAAGTGTAAATAAGGAAGATTTGTTAAAAGAACTAGATAGTACGGATTCACCCCCCCTCTCAGTATTATTTTCAACAATTGGTATCAGAGCAAGTCCTTTTGAAGAAGCTTGACCACTTGAAGGAAGATCTTTCATCATGAGCAACTACGAGAGGGAAGCATCTATC